>JAPDSC010095877.1:103793-121744 GCA_026290005.1 Latrodectus geometricus
TTATAGGAATTCAGAAGAGATCAATATGGAGACCATTACAAAAATGTTCATTCAGAAATTCATGGTGGTTTAAATGGTTGGTTAATTGAAAGATGTCCTTTAGCTCAATATGGCTGTAAATTTGCAAGAAGACGATTCAATCCACTTCCTGAAAACTCTCATATAGTGTACAATGAAGTCTTAGAAAGTTTTGGCATATCTTATTCATCATCTAATGAAAAGAATTATATGAATGGAAACCATTTCAATAGGTATCATGTTTTAAAATAGACTAAGTATTAGCTGATTTGTTAAGTAAAATTTTTAACTTCCTTTCATTGAGTTTGTTTTGGGAAGGGTAAAATAATAACAGGAAATAATTCAACATTTCCTAGTGTTGAATTTTTTACCCCATTTTTGTAAAAGAAAACGTAAAAAAATCTTAATATCAACTAAAAATTTAGTTATTATATTCTTTATAAGTTTACTTTCAGTAAAACGGTAAAGCATAAAATAATTATTTGTATTGCAATTTTGTGTGTGTTGCTTAATTCAAACAGTGTGCACATTTTTTTAAGTAATTGTGCTAATGAGAGCAATTTTTGCTAAAATATTTAGATAAATAGAAACATTAGGGAAAAATTTACATACACTCAATCATACATATGTATCTATAAATGTATGTATTTTTTAGTATTTATATTCAGTTGAATTGACTAGAATAATCCTTAAAATTCAAAATAAACAGCTTCTTCCTTTTCATATTCAGCTTAAAATAAGATCTGTGAATTATAATTAATATTTGACTAAAACTTGAATTTTTCAAAATTTAAATAAAGGCTAATTGTTTATTAATGTTCTTGACTTTTCCAATATGTTTATATTAATTCAAGTTATAAATATTTGCATTGTAATTTAATTTTATGTATTGTTGAAAATTTATTAATAATGATTTAATTTGAAAATGAAAAATATTAAAATATCTTCTAACAAAATATTACTAAAAATTCTCAAAATCAATTTTTTTGTATTTAAGTTGCTTTTCAAATTTGCCGTAAATATTTATTTTACAAAGTACATAGCTATTAAGACTCATAAGATTTCTTGTTATAGAAAATACATATTTTATTGAAATTTACTTTTTAAATAATTCTTACTTAAAAAGTAAATAGTAAAAAGTAAAAAGTTTTACTTAAAAAGTAAATTCTTAAATTGTTAAATTTAATATTAAACTTAAGTTTAAACTTAAGTTTTGCGATTTTATTTTATAAAAACTCGTTTTTCATTTAATCATTTATGTTATGTAGCTATGAATTATGAAAATTAAGAGCTATAAAACCTTTGAAGTACAGAATTTATAAAAAAAAGGTATTTTAAAACAAAATTTAAAAAGTATCTAAAGTTTATGAAGGTGTATTTAAATAGAAATCACAGAATTGTACTGTAAATATGATTTTTGCCTTTCAGAATATATATTGATTGTGTTATGTTATTTCTTTTTACAGCTCTAGTTCAGGTCTAACAAAATATCGGAATGGAGAACAAACTCTGTCTCTACTTGACTTGCCTTTTGATGTATGTTTTTAATATAAATATTCCAAAAGTTTTTCTTTTGCTTTTATATTATGAAAAAAATTCTAACAAATGTAAATTGTATTAAATTGCAGGTATTGAGACACATTGTTCGATTTTTGGATAGCTTCAGTTTATCTAATTTATCATTAACTTCAACTGTTCTTAGAGATGTATGCTCCACATTTTTAAAAGATAGGGGGTTAGTTCATTTGATTTGGGAAAGGCATAAGCTCAATGATGGAAAGTACACATGGAGAACCACTAAAAAAGTATGTAATTTAGAAATAAAATTTTAAATTCACTTTGATATTCTTTTTATTTTAATTCCATCAAATTGTTGAAAGATGTTTTAATTAATATTGTAGAAATATGTAACAAATTTGTATAATTGAGCATTTCAGATAATGTTAATATTCCATATTAACAATCCTTATACATTAATAATGATACATTATCCATTTGATTTTCAGCAGTATCAATTTCTTATTCATATCCTGGAGAAAGTTGAAGAAGGCATTAAATAGCAATTAATTAATTGTGTAATGCAGAATAGATATGAAAAACTACATTCATATAAATTTTTGATACTTAAAAAGTATGCTTTAAAGCATTTCAATATAAAATGCATTTATTTAGAATAATAATTACTAATATTTAGTCAATTGCATAGATGAGACAATAATGTTTCCCCTTTCTGGTTTGCTGTAAAACTTAAAAGTGAGAATGTATATCTTGGAACTAGTAATTGATTATCATATTTTAGTTTCTGAATGAATTATAAATGTATACTTTTCATTTCATTTTCGAATGATTTGTAATTTTACTTTAAAGATGAATAAACTTTTTAAGATAGAGTTCAATTACAGAACCAGAAAATTTTTGAGGAATTCAAAATCACTTTTGATGACAAAGTGGTTATAATGTGCTCCAACAATTTTATGCTGTCATTAATTTGTTTTAAAAAGCTCTTTCTCAGAACTAAGCATGTTTCTCTAAATTTTTGGTAATGGAAGTCAATATTATACTTTTAACTACTATATTTTTGTACTGTATAGTGTAGGACTTCGTGTAATTAGCCTTTCTGTGCAAAATATAATCAGTAAGCAACAAACAAACTAAACTGCTTTGTACAGGTCAATAATTTATATTCTGTTTCCTGCATGAGATAGTTATAGTAAAATCACATGAGCCCCTGTCAAATTAGTTTTTGTATACAAAATGTGACTGTAGTGTAATAAATTAAACTATGTTCTCCTTAATGTAAATGATATATCGTTTAAAAAAATAAATCCACAATTTAAGAATATTTCAAAATTGGCAGTCTAAAAATAAATGATGAATATATTGTTGTAGATCTTTAAATTACTTAGCAGGTAATTTTTTATATCAATCTATAGTTATGGTTTTATTTAATCATCTATATGTTTGTTTTTAAATTATAATTAAAAATGTGAAATTGCATTTATAGTTTTGCTAAATTTAATAATTTTTCTTTTAGAAATGGTTCTTTAGTTCCCATTTCTCCCCAGTACATCAATGGACTATGGAAGGAAAGGATAACATGTCCAATCATTTAAAAACTTGCCCATATTTTAATCGTATTTCACAGAAGAAGGCATTTGGCTATGAACATCTTAAAAATGTGAATCAACCACTAGATAAACGTTTTTGTGATCCTTCAAGTGAAACATGTGAACACAACACTACAAAGCTGTGATAATCTGTCTCTTAATTTAATTTCGGTAATGGTTTTATTAAGTTACGTTAGGGCTTATTAATTCGCTAGAAAATTGTATCACATTTGTTGCGGTAGCAGCTGGATTCTGCTATAGATTGCATTGCAATGGAAACAATGTGTAGAATTAGTCTGTTTCTTCTTTAGTCAGTTTATTTATTTTTAAACCTATTTTGTAATTCTTGTTAGATTGATGTGAGTTAAATGTTATATTTATGTTGTGATTTCCTCAAATTAAAAATAATTTTTAAATTCAATAAGATTTTCATGTTATCATTTGTAAAAACATAAGAGATTTGATTATACTATAGTGTAAATTAGAAAATATGATATTAGTCGTTGTATTTTTTACATAGTATGTTTTATTAAAACTCATTTTTAAAAAAAGCAATAATATATTAATTTTTATAATATGAATGAATGATGTTAATTCTACTTAATAAAAAATGTTCTTTACTCATACTGAAATTAATATGAATTATAGGTTTTCCATTATATGAAAAATAATTGCTAAGCTAGGCGTATAAATTGTACAGCTATTTTGTAAATTTATATTTACTTTTATTGCAAGGTTTATTGAAATTAAATAGTAAATTTATAATTTTGAGATTGTGTAAATTCTTTAAAGTATTTTATTTATAATCTTAAAAAAAGTTAGACTGCCTTAAAATTGCAGCTATATTTTCTTCAATAATAATAAAATCATAATTTTGTTTTCATTATTTTAAGTTTAAAATTTTTTGTTGACTGTAAATTATATTAGTATCTTTTAAAGAATTGATGAAACTGAAAGCATACTACAACAAATACTTTCAGATTTCCTACAAAATAATAATTTTTTATTTATCCATATAGTGTAAAATCTTTTCAGATTTTGATATTGTCAATCATGAATTATTTGTAATGAATATTAATGCAAGAATTGAAACTATGTATTTATAATAATTTGATTTTCTTCATCACAAAAAAATTTCCATT
Organism: Latrodectus geometricus; assembly: GCA_026290005.1. NCBI lineage: Eukaryota > Metazoa > Arthropoda > Arachnida > Araneae > Theridiidae > Latrodectus > Latrodectus geometricus. The sequence continues at coordinate 108,061 of JAPDSC010095877.1, forward strand.
GTACAAAATAATGTTGTGAAATATTTAATATGTAACATATTAATCATTTGTTTAATAAATATTAAGGTGTATTTTTGAATTTGCTAAAAGTGGAAATAAGCATTATTAAGTGACAGTTACTAAAAAGTTAAGAAGCTATTTGAATGAAGTAAATTTTTATATTTTGAATGACATCAAATAACAAGTAAATTTTAAGATATAATCAATTCTGAAACAGTACAAACATATTTATTATTTTTAAATGTCAACTTCTAACAATAAAGATATTTATATAATATTTTGTTATTTTTTTGTATGAAAAATTTCACAACTCATTACCATTTTTTATTTAATTTGAATTACTGTATAAAAAATACTTTATCGAAGCCATAAACAGTACTAAATCTTCTCAATAAACTTACTTTCTTTCATAATTAGACATTCAGAAAAAAAAAATGCTTATAAATAAAGTTTCTACAAACTTATGGAAAATTTTCAGAATTAGTTAAGAATTCCTAACGAGAAACCCCCAGTATTTAGTTCCCAAGCATACTTAGTACTCAGTTTTATCGACCCATTGAAAATATGAAAGGTCGAGTTGGCTTTTACTAGCCCAATGTAACATCGGATTTGTGCATTGGGAGTGCAAAACGCCACTACTATGTTATTGGTATTCCTCCTATTTTCTAAGGTAATTTTATATATAAAAAAAAGTTTTCATCAAAAAAAAAAAAAAAAAAAGACCTGCAACCAAATAATATTTTGCTATATAATTGGAATAACTTTAAAAATATATTGGCTATGTGCATGTACTTTTTTGCAATTCGTTAACTTTTGTTAAGAATTACTTAACAAAAAAAAAATAAATAAATAAATAAATAAAAATTCTAAACAAATGGCATTAAATTTTACTAAATTAGTCAATGAAGTTGAAGTTTTGTGTCGCAGAATTTCATAAGTCAATTTTTTTTATAAAAGATTTTGGAAGTTTAAAGTTTTTCTCAAAACATTTTTTGAAAATTATTGTAGGAAACTTTTTTTTTAGCAATAGTTTTCAGGATAGGATTTCTAAATTCCAAACTCCTGGTCTAAAGGATGTTCATTATCTTCTGTATTTTTCCCAAATTAAATCATTGTATGGTATTAAAATATTTTTTAAAGAAATTAAGATAAATTGTAATGCTTCAATCTCAAATTTATTTTATTTTAGATTGGGCATATAAATACTGGAATTCCTAAAACATCACAAGTAGAACATAATATTTGAAAAATATTAAATAATTATATTACAAATGAAATTACACTATTTAAAGTTTGAAACATAAAAACAGTTTTTTAGTACAATACATTTAATCACTTCATAAATATTATAATTCTATCATATATTTCTAATATTTTGTATTATATACACATGTTTGAGGTTTTTAATTGAAACTGTTGTGCTTGTAAATATTGGTAACTGTAATGGATGTATCTCAGCTCATCATATCCTATATGAGTGTGATGCTCTTGCCCTTACAAGATTCCTTACTCTAGGTAATCCATATCCTAAAGAGTTACACCTAAACTCCATTGAGGGCCTATCAGACTTTATAAACAAAGTAGGGGACCCAAGACAATGGAGCTAAGAAAAAATTGGGCTTGGAGCATGGTACAAAATGCAACAATGCAGAGGTGCCACATATCTGACAAGCTCAAGAGAAGAAGAAGAATGGATGTATCGGTTAATTTGCAGAAGACTGGAATTGTATTAATTTACTAAATGTATAATTATATTTGTATGAAACAGTAAATTTCTACCTTTAAAAAAATTAAATCTAGCTGCCATAACTCTGAAATGAAGCATTAATATACACAAATATGACATAAAAGTACAAAGGTTTATCTAATGTTAAGAGTTCTTAATTCTACCACCCAGTCTCGTGTAGAGAATATTGTACCCCAGTGATCTACTCTCTTTCTTTTCTTCTACTTTGCTTTTTCTACCTTTTCTTCCTCATTGTGGTTAACTTGTAAAATATTGAGAACTCTCCTGTTTTTTTCCTGGAGACTAAATCACTCTTTTTTTGCCGTTCCTGGAGACCCGTGTCTCTGGAGAGGAGGATCCTAGTAAAGAATGGAAGCCAATTTTGATGTTTCTCTTTTCTTAATAAAAATCTTATTAGTACAATTGGAAATATTAAAAATGTTCACAAGATTAAATCTGGTGATTTCTTGATTGAAGTATCAGCTATATTCCGGAAATTATTTTAAAAGTGTAATATCTCGATAATATTGATATTATAGTATCTGCTCATAATAGGTTAAATTCTACGAGGTGTTATTTCGGCAGATTTGTTTAATGTTTTCAGAGGAGGAAATTTTGGATAATCTTGCTTACCAAAATGTGTGCCACCCACAGTGCATTACACTATTGAGAGGGCACAATTATGAAAACTATACATCTCATATAATCACACACGTTTGCGACTCACACACAATCTTAATTTATAAGAGTTATTTATCTAAATAGCAGTTTCTAACTTAATATTGCAAACCCTTTTCGTTGCTTAAAATGTCAACATGTAAAAACTATCTGTAGGCGATCCTTGACATGCGCTCAATGTGCTTCAGTTGGACATGACAACAGTACATGTCAATTAAAAGAAAAATGTCAACTGGATTGGTGAACATCCTTACTCCCAGTTATGATATAGGAAAAAGAAATTACAACTGATAGATATAAGAAAAAGAAATTACAACTGAGAAAATAAAACCCGAAACTAAGCATTCAGTGCCATCCCGCATTAGCCATTGAAGCATTAGTTATTTCAGGTTGTCAAAAAGGTCTTGAAACCCTGTAATATCCAAACAGATTGCTTAAGTCAAGATAGATAAATTACTCTTTACTAAAATGTCTCCAAAGTTTTTCGCGAAATCAAAGATCTCAAAAATTGAAGCATTTGAAGTAAGGAAACCGCATGTTTCATCATCTTTTATGAATAAAAGAAATCTATTTCCCCTAAAACAGTACAGTGGAGTTCGATCTTTCAGATGATGAAACACTCCAAAGTGAAAATTCCTCTGAATTCCAGATGACTTACTCAAAGACCAGAACATTCAGTTCTGCTTATTTGTATCTTTCTCTTGGAACTATCAAGGTTTCTACACACATATAGAAGATATCCATACGCCCACACAACACAAGAACGTCTAATGGACGTCCACTGGATGTTATTTGGATGATCCACCATGGCCCATTAGACATCCACTGGACGACCATAAATGATACAATAGACCAGGGGTGGCCAAACTTTTGGGATCCGGGGTCTACTCCACATTTAAAAAAAAAACATAATATTAATATTTACAAAATGAAAATTTACTGACGAAAAGAATCAAAATATTCATACATCAAAAAGTGACCATCCTACTCACTTCATTTAGTTGAAATTTGGCACTGTATATCTGCGACAAGTTTATCATATTGTGGCTGGTACGAGCTTATTGCAGTGCATAAACACGAAATTAAATGTTCATCTGTTAAATGCGACCAATGTTTGTTTTTTGTTCATGGTTGGAAAAGCAGATTCTCAAAGATACCTTGATCCAAAGTATGATTTGAAATACAAAATCAATTTGTAAATATTTGGAAACATTTTCTCAGAAATTAATTTCCAAAAATCAGTATCACTAAATATGCTCTGGATTTAAGAAATATATATCGCATCTTAATTTAATAATTTCTTCCTCGATCGTGACTGATGTGATATCTATTAAATGTCCTATTTTTTCAGATACGTTGTCCATCAATGTTGACCATTTCATTGTACCAATGTCCATCAATTTTGACATTTTCATTGAATGGAAATATCATAAAATTTATTTTTTTCAACCTAATTAAATCACCGAATCTTCTTTCAAATTCTTCAAACAAAACAAAAAAGTGTTAAGAGAAATCTTCGAAGTCTCGGTTTGGATTATGGTATCTTAATTGAGATGCATACCTTTCTATAGTTTCTTTGAATGTTTTAATCGCACTCATCATGTCCGTTTTAGGTTTTATATATAAATCGTAAATCTTTAATCATAAATCTTTAAATTGTAAATCTTTTCACAGTTTGTTTTGGGTTTTAAAGAACAGACTGTAATAAATTTTTATTTTAAATAATTCATTGATTCTATGTCATAAGTTATAAATTAAGTTGTCAATATCCAAGGTCATTATCAGGATGGTCGCGTGGACTACCTATAATGTCTTCGCGGTCTACCAGTCGACGTCTTGACCACCCCTGCAATAGACCACCCACTGTCCGTCCAGAAGACATCCAGTAGACGTCTAGTAGATGTTCACAGATAACCACTGTTAGTAATTGTAATTACTAACATGTATGAGCCAATGTGTTTTGCCATTCAGAAACATTCTTGAAGCCTCAGTGTTGTTTTAAATTACGTGTTTATGATTGAGAAAGAAAATGTTAATCATAATACAGTATATTTGGTAGAATATGCATTCTCGTATCATATGACTTCCTTAGTTCCGTACAATTCCTACCTCATCACTACTGGCTGTTGTAGTACGTATACGCACATCTTATTACTGTTTGAAGTCTTTCTTTACCACCCCACGTTGTTATCAACGAAAGTGATTTGAACAATTTATTGGATCAGGTATTTATTCCCTTTATATTGCTCGGTGACTTTAATGATCATAACACTTTATGAGGTAATATGAATTTTCGCGCGCGTAGTCATTTAATTGAATAGATTATTTCTCACAGCAGTATTATCTACCTGTTAAATTCCACAGACAGAACTTGTTTTTACCAACCATCAAGAACTTTCCAATCACTAAAATTGTCTATTTGCTTTCAGCAACACTGTCTTCATTCAATTTTAAGGGTGAAAATGATTTATATAACAGCGATCATTTCCCCCTAATTATAACACAAACATGTTTTAATTAGAGGAATTTAAGAGGTAGATATTGCACGAGTCTTCTACTCTTGTTTTTATTATCGTACAGATTGGACATACCATACAAAATTAGCTGTGATTATTGACATCATGGTTAGAAGTGAGCAAAATAATAACGCTTTATAAAAGGTCATTGTGGTACTTTTAGATGCTACCGAAGCGCTTTCCAATTATACGCTAACGTCATAAGTAATAGCGAAACAATAAGTACCAAGTAACATACAGAAAATCTCATACCTTTAAAAAAAAAAAAAAAAAAAAAAAAAAAAAAAAAAAAAAGTTAAAGCGTTTACTAGACGAGTACATCGAAATAGTCAAAAATAACCTTGGATAAATATATTTTTCATCACATCATCAAATTCCATCAAAGAGTTGTGGAAGAAAGCGAAAGCAGCTAGTTATTTATATTAGGATTTCTTACCCCATTATTACATACAAAGCTATCGCATAATCTTCTCAATATCTGATATTGGCAATCTTTAAGGGAAACGTTTGAAAGAGTATCTAGTATACCCTCTTATAATCCTAAATTTCTCAACCAAAGAGTAAGCGGGAAAGACATCTATAAAATTACATGATAAATTCACACCTATGTAATTGCAATTTCTCAAAAGTGTAACAGCAGAGAGCATTGTCCCAATCTAAAAATACTAGTTTGTGACCAAATGGTATCTCCCCGATGCTTCCAGACTTTCACCCGGTGACTATCATTAGTCAAATAGAACCGCGACTCACCGCTGAACACCACATTCTGCCATTCAATCGTCCAAGTAGCTCGTTGACGACATCATCGCAATCTCTCCATACGGTACCTTGGCGTTAATGGCAGTCTTCGTAAAGGGTGGTATGTGTGCAAGCCACTTTCAGCCAATCGTCATGCAACTGTTCTCGCAGATATTGGAGCATCCAGAACTGGCTGCACATAGCGCAGAATGTCAAGAGAAGTTGATTGTGGGGCCGCAATAGCTGCCCTTCGGATGCGTCGATCCGTCCATTCTGTTGTCCGTCTAGATATACCTGGTCTTATGCGACTATTAGCATTTTGTTCATTCGCCCATCTGGTCCAAATTCTATACACAGTTGATGCATCTAGGCGCGTTTCAGCAGTGATACGACTGTAGGACCAACCACCGTACGTAAGCCTACAATTCGACCTCTCACAAAATCATCCGTTTGCCGGAACTGTCTTCGATGTCGTCGTTCAGTCATCACTTCATCCACACGTGTCTTCTGCAGCTTTGAACTTTCCGAAATACATTTTTATTATGTGTTGTCATTTTTTATCTTAGGAATTCCTAAGCGGCAAAGTCATAAGACTGTTGTCTTGTCCACCGTTTCTATCCCTTTAATCTGGCGCAATAATCACATGTTCCGCTGCGTAATCTCCAAAATTTGCATATTAATACGACCAAATCTTCATGGTGTTGCATTTTCTGTCAGGCAGTGTATATACTTAGCAATTTATTTTTTGATAAAGCAAAAAGTAGTTGAATTTTGTTTTTTCTACATGAAAAGTAACCTTGATTTGTCTCATAGTTCTATATTTTCATGTTTCGTTTCTGTATGTATAAATTTCCTAGAATGTACAAAACTCAACTTGTAAGAATATTTGATTTCCATTTTAAAATTAATATCATTTCTACCATTGTTTTTAAAGATTGAATTAGAATTGATTTTAATTTTACCAAAGCTTTTTTATATACTTTTATTCATATATAAAGAAAATCTGGATTTATATGATATTTTTAATCTTTTAAATAATAAAAAAATAGATTGTAATAAAATTTCATCTTTTTTTTTATCTTTATTTTATAAAGCGTCACTCAAATGTTATAATAATATTTTTAATTATTCAGAAATATATATAAAATTGAAAAAAAAAAAATTCAAACTATTACAAATGAATAATGAACCAAAAGAACATTTTACTTAAAAATAAAATGTCAATGCAAATTTTTTACAATTTAAAATTACTCTTAAAGATTCTCTTTCATAAGAATATTTATCAAATCTGAACATTGAATAAGATTATAAGAAACACTCAAACAATTCACATTTTTTTAAAGTAAGATATTTATGGCATTTTCCATCATAAAATTTAGATTCAAGAATTTTCTCAACAAACTAATAATCATCTATTTAAAGTCTGTTTTCTATAGTTATTTTAATATCCATTAGAAATAAAGATGATCTGGAAAAAACTATATTTTCTATAGTATTTCCTTATTTTCTCATAGACATTAAAAATTCAATCGTTTGAAACTAATCAGAATGAATTTAGCAGATCAATTCTCATTCTTTTTTACAGAATGAGTAAGGACACTTTTATACTATTCTCTCTTTTTTCTATATATTATATAATTCATTATATATATATATACAGGCCATTAAAATTGCTACACCAGGAAGAAATGCAGATAACAAAATGATATTTATTGGACAAATATATTATACTAGAAATAACAAGTGATTAAATTTTCAAAAAATTTGGCTGGATAGATCCTGAGAAATCAGTAACCAGAACAACCACCTCTGGCAGTATTAACAGCCGTTATACGCCTGGGCATTGAGTCAAACAGAGATTGGATTGCATGTAAGGTACAGATGCCCATGCAGCTTCAACACGATGCCACAGTTCATCAACCGTAGTGACTGGCGTTTGGTGACGAGCCAGTCGCTCGGCTACTATTGACCAGGTGTTTTCTATTGGTGAAAGATCTGGAGAACGTGCTGGCCAGGACAACAGCCGAACATGTTCCGTATCAAGGAAGGTCCGTACAATACCGGCAACATGCGGTCGGGCATTATCCTGCTGAAACGTAGGGTTTCGCAGGGCTCGGATAAAGGGTAGAGCCACGAGTCGTAACACACCAGAAATGTAACGTGCACTGTTCAAAGCACCATCAATGCGAACAAGAGGTGACCGAGACGTGTATCCAATGGCACTCCATACCATCACGCCAGATAATGGGCCAGTATGACGATGACGAATGCATGCTGCCAGTGTGCGTTCACCACGATGTCGCCAAACACGGATGTGACCATCATGATGCTGTACACAGAACCTGGATTCATCTGAAAAGATGACGTCTCGCCATTCGTGCGCCCAGGTTCGTCATTGATCACACCATTGAAGGCGCTCTTGACAATGACAAAGCGTCAAGGGAAGCCGCAGCCATGGTCTCTGAGCTGAGAGTCCATGCTGCTGCAAACGTCGTCAAACTGTTCGTGCAGACACTTGTTGTCTTCCAAACGACCCCGTTTCTTGACTCACGGCTCGTGACGTGGTTGCACGATCCATTACGGCCATGCGGATAATATGCCTGTCTTTTCGGCTGCTAGTGATAGGTGGCCGTTGAGATCCCGCATGGCGTTCCGTATTGCCGTCCTGAACCCATCGATTCCATATTCTGCTAACAGTCATTGGATCTCGACCGACGCGAGCAGTAATACTGCGATAAGATAAACCGCAATCCCAGTACGTTACAATTCGACCTTTATCAAAGTCAGAAACGTGCTGGTACGCATTTCTTCTTCTTACACGAGGCATCACAACAACTTTTCACCAAGCAACAACTTCAAATGCACTTTGTGTATGAGCAACAGGCTGAACAATTTCCTCATTTAAAAACAATGTAGGTGTCGCTACTGGCGCCTGCTTTGTCTGAATGCGCTGAAAAGCTAATCATTTGCTTATCACAGCACCTTCTTCCTTTCGTATAAATTTCACGTCTGTAGCATGTCGCCTTCTTGGTGTAGCAATTTTAATGGCCAGTAGTGTATAAATATATATATATCTTCGCTATAGTTGGAAAAGTAAGCTTTCAAACTAAGTGATTTTTATTTTTTTAATGACTGAGTAATGACCAAAAAAAATTTTTTTTTTTTTTAATTTCCTTTCTGATTTTTTCTGCATATTTTAATTTACAAAGTAAAACTTAAAAAAATATATCTATAATTAATATATCTATGAAAGGGAAAAGAAAAAAAAAATATCTATAATTAATTTTGTTAAGAACGCGATTAAATATTTTTAAATCAGCAAGTGTTTCTAGATCATCTATGCATATTTATAAAAAAAATAAATATATTTATTGTCAGTAGATAGATCATTGTTTTTCATTCAATACAGAAGAATTATAAAACAAATTTAGATTCTTTTTTAGTTATTTCATTAACAATAGTTGAAATTCGTCCAAGACTTCTTTCTTTTCCAAGCATTTCAAATATTTCAGCCACTCCAGGTCCATCCTATAAAAGAATATTTTTAGTAATTGAAATATAGCATAAATATTTTGCCAAATAAATGTAAATTTTGCAATCCTAATTGATAATATGAAGTTTTTATAGATTTTTTTTATTATTTTTCAAATAATAAAATGTCTAGAAAAATTGTTTTGTAAGACATAAACATTTATTATTATACCTACTGTTTATTAAATTGAACATTGCAGTAATCTAACAAAACCAAAATTAAATCCAAAATTAAGTTAAAATAAGTCCAAAATTAAGCAGTTGTTCAATTAAACATTTACAATTGTATTAAATATTCACAATGTTCATAAAGTAGCTTTTCAGTTAAAAATATTATTACAAAAGCAGTTAATTAAGTATTGATCTCTTTTACAAAGTAGCCTCACAAACTGAATGCATATCTTGAATTTTTAATAGAGTAAGTGATATTAATACATAAGAAAACATAATGATTAGAAATTTCTGTATGAAATATTTCAGACTAATGAATTTGAAGAAATGGTTTGTTAACCATGTATAATTATATATTATTACTGTATTATTGATCATAACTTTTTTGTCATTAATAAAATGCTATTGTCTTCATTGGTGAGGCCATGCTAAAACGAACATCACAAGACATTAAATATTGATTTAATGTTATTTTTGTAATTAATGATGCCAAGATTTATGATGGGTAATGAGAATATAAACTTAATGAACAGCATGCTATTTTAATAAGTTCTATGTACTTGTCAACTCTTTTCTTTGTGAAAAAAATTTATTATGAATTTTCTTTATAAATTTAATTTATAAAATCCAGATGAAAAAACACTTTGAATATTCTATTTATCATGTCTATAAATACAAAAATGCCATGTATACATTTATAAATTATTACCATATAAAAACACAAGTAAAATTTTTGGATTGCTTCCAAATAAATTTTTGTTTATTTTGAAAATGTTTTAACAGGTATTTATATCTGGAGAAAAAATTTCAAATACTATCAAAAACTATTGAAAGACAATGTGTTAGGCAGCTATAAATGACTGACAATATCTTAATAATGCCTAATTATATTTATAATTAGCTAATTTTAATTATAATTAACCTATTACGGACATGATGTGTAACCTATTATGGACTATAATAAGTATGTCCATAATAGCACATTATGCCTATTATGGACAAACTTACTTTGATAGCCTATTATGGACATACTTAGACATTTTATACATAGTTCTAATAACAGTTAAAATGGTATATATAAACATTTTAGATAACATAAGAAGAGCAAACACAATCATTAATTACCAATGAAAATCTAATATAAAATAAATTTTAAAAAAATATTTTACTGAAATGATATGTATAGTTATCATAACATTCTATAATTATTATCATGTATTGCAATAGAAATTAAGCCATATTTGTTTAACCATACTCAAAAGGTATTACACAAAAATATATTGCAATTATAAATATTGATAATTATGCATTGAAAAGTAAAATCTTAATATCTGACGATGTTATTTATTATATGGTCACATACCTTTGTGATGACAATGGTGTTATAAATTTGTGCCTTACTTTCTGTAATGCTCTTAAATGTTGTGTAACTAACTAAAATATTTTACTACATGTTAATCAGCTTCAATGCTGTTTATTTTCTTTTATGGATTAATTCAAATAAATGCCTTATATTAACTAACAAACATTTGAAGCATTCATATTTTTCTTTAATTTGTGCAGTTTTTGAAAGCAATCTGTTTAGCAACAAAAAAAGTTGATTAAGTTTTTAGTTATTTCAATTAAGATTTAGAGGACTACATTAAATAAATTTGAGGACATGGCTGTTAATTTTAATTATTTACTTACTGTTATGTCAACGAATGCGAGCAGCCTTGTTTGTATACAGGATGTTATTAAAATAATAAAAACAAAGACAAAAAATGGCTTGAAAATTTTTAAAAAAATGCACTATCCCCAACTGTTTGATATATTGTGTGACTTGATGCAGCAGCTGATAAGCCTACTTTGAAATCATAAAGCAAACAACACCAAATGAGCTCTTTTGACATGTACATTTATTTTCCCTATTGTATGAATTACAATTGATGAATGTGAGCAGTGGACATACTTTTATAATGACTAATATTCCCATTCTCGACTGACCGGTGTCTCAACCACCTCATTCCCATTTCATTCAATGGGAACACAAAAAGGCAAGAACTTTCTAATTTACCTCGTATTTCTGATAGGTTTTGACTTCTATTTTAGTCTTATGTTTGAGATTACTATAGTGTTACTCTGTAATATGACTGCAGGTGACCCACCCACATTACACTAATCTTCCTTAAAACATAACATGTCCAACATTTTTTTTTTTTTTTTTTTTTTTGCTAACATTTTTTCCTTATCTTTCACTAATTGAAAACGTCTGGTTAGTGAAATTGCCAAACGATTGGCATTATTCAGATATGAATTGTATCAAAGTACTGTTGTATGGGACTACTTGTATATTCTATTCAATCTCTTAAATTGTATACTTGTGTAAATAAGTGTGGATTTTGTTATCAAGATAAACTTCTCTAGAAAATCAGAATCCATAACTCTATATTTTCTGTAAATTCAATAATTTTTCTCTGAATTTAATATACCTCTAATAAATATCACTGTTATTTTTATTATTTTCTAGCTCATCAATTTTAATAGCCAAGAGTATATGTATACATACTATTGAAATGACCTGTAACAAATACTCTTTAAAAATTGTATTTGAAAAAACACAACAATATATGTCTTACATGATTATATTCATGCTAAATATGTATAAAAAGTATAAATATTGGTGAATGAATAATTTTTTTTACAGAGCTTGTTTATATTAAATTTAAACTTGCACTGTAATTAAAAGTTACATGACTATAGAAAACATAATTATCAATTTTGTGATTTACCATGAATTAATCAAGATTAAGCATTTATTAATGTATAAAATTTCTAATAAAATATCAAAACCAAAATATATCAAAATTTCTGTAAAAACAAAAAGAAAATCTAATTTTCACATGAATGTAATAGTTTCATTAGATATAATTATCAATAACTTTAATCAAGCAATTTTTAACCTTATTATAAATGCTAAGATACACAGAATATTCATTTAAAAAATATTACCTTCTGGCTAGATAAAACTACTCGTAATGTTCTCATCAAAAATACATATTTAATATTTAATTGATTGCTTATGATCTTGAGACTAGGAATTAAATTTTTCTGTGTAAATTCAGAATCAGGAATTTTTGAGAGTAGACAATTTACATCTTTTAAGCCTAAAAAAATAATCAATTTCATAAAACTTATTTTAAATAGTTGGGTAACATAATTATTATTTAAAACTGAACAATTCAAATAATACATCATTAATAAATTATATGTATTTGGTAAAAAAAAATATATATATATAAATATATAGTGAAGTTAATCATAATACTTTCCAAGTTTTTAATTTTAAAAAAACAAAACTACAGCAGGAAGTTTATAAACATTTGAATAAATGAAAGTAAGTCAGCCATTTTTATTTTTAAGTATATTCTCTTGGTTTAACATTGAATATATCATGTTCCCGAATGTATGAATATTCCCATGCTTAGTTTCTGAATATTAAAAAATCTCTGAAACTTACATATAACATACTTGCAGAATATTTAACATATTATATAAATAAAAGATCAGGGTTCATTTTTTGAAATCATTGTGACAATTTCACAGTTAAAATTTTAAAATGATTTAAATAAAACACATTGTATTGCTAGTTGAATACACAGTTTGTATTTTCTGAGTTTAATCAATTTTTGAAGTAACTTTTTTCAAATTCATAGAACACTGAATAAGTTCAGAATAAAGAGCTGCAAGTGCAATTTCTGACAATTTTTTTTATCTTTATAACTTTAATTTAACTAATTTGAATATTATAATTACATATGAATATTCAAAATTTCCCTCTTTTTGTAACAGGCCTAAAAGTTAAAAGCACAACATTTCTTTTTTAAATAAATTGGATTTTTTATGCACAATCAGAAATTAAACATAGTTAATAAAAAGAAATTAAAACTATGTTTAACTAATATATCACTAAAAGAAGAAATATAATAAAAACCAGATGAATATTTTATCAGCACTGATAGAAAATAAAAAAAATAATAATAATTATGCAAGACATAGCAATCATATAATTTTTATTTATTTCTCAAAAATAATTAAAATTTGTTTTTATCAAATTGCCAATATCATTATTATCAGGTTTTTTTTTTTAATTCTATAAGACATTTATTACATGATTAAGATTTTGGAAATTTAATTCCTTATTTCTAAAGTTGTTAAATATCCCTACCATATAATTTTGATTAAATTAAAAAATGTTACACATACTGTATATATATTTTGTCATATTGAGCTTTCACAGATACAAATATTTTGAAATGATACATTTCATGGCAAAACTAAGCTT
>JAPDSC010095877.1:121754-136193 GCA_026290005.1 Latrodectus geometricus
ATTAGCATCGAGATTATGCTAATTTCAAAGAATGATGTCACAGGCAAAACTTTGATCAAGATAGCTCACCAAAATTCTTGTTAAAGATGTTAAACAAACCTCATCTGTATACATCAAATAAATTGGATGCATTACCAATGATTTACAACAGATGCTTTAATTGAATTATTTTTGTCATAGCCAGTGAGAAAATTTCAGATGAAAAATTTATATTTTTTGAAATGTAATCATGAAAAAATTTGTATTTTATATAGTTATCTTCAGGCAAAATATTTGATTTTAAAAATAACTTTTTAAAATTTTTAAAAGATGGAAATTCATTCTGAGGGAGGAAAAGTGGCACCAATGTAGTATTTAATAGTACTTTAAAAAAATAAGAAAAGGCTTCTTTCTTTGATTTCACCAACTGATTTTTTATGTATATTTGACAAAGACTAAAAGAAGGTAAAACATTAATGGGTACTGAAAAAAACTATTTGATATTTGAGAAATGAAAAGAAATTTTTTTACTTGACAAAATATTTATGATAATGGATTTTCTTTTAGTTTTTTTCCACAAAATATATAATTTGGACTATTTATGATAATTAATAGTTTTTCCACATTTTTGTTATTTGTATACAAATACAGTATGTTATTTACAAATTTTTTTCTTTACTAAAATAAAAAAAAATAATTGCATTGAAATCTTATGAATTTGATACCTAGTAACTTAAGTTTTGTTCTGTAACTTATTGTAAGAATTACATTTTTGTAGACATAAGAATGACATAAGAAAAAAATCACACTAAAGAACTAAAAAGAATGAAAATTATTCTAATAACAAAACAAAATTTCCATATTACTCAGTCATATAAAAGAAATAAAAAACTTTTTAATTATAAATTTTTTAATTCATTTTAAAAATAAAACAGTTATATAGGTTGAAATATTTTACTTCATTTAATAAATGTTAAAATAGATGTGTTTGGAAATTAAACAATTTTGTCAGGATGGCGATTTTAAGAAAAAATAACTAAAATATACAGATATTTTTTGCTAAAACACTTACTTTTTACCAAACTTTATTTTTAAAGTTTTTCTCAGATCTTTTATAAGTTTTTTTGTAGATTCATTATTTGACAGTTGTTGCCTAAGGTGGTCATGATTGAAGAGGTCTAATTTCCTTAGATCAACAATACAAGAACTAGTATTAACAGATTCTAGATTAAACTGAAATTAAATATGAACATATTAATGGAAGAGAATGTATTTCATGAAAGTTGTATACTTTATAAATTGTATTGGAACGATTAATTTGATATTGCAACAAACAATATATTTAGGAAAAAAGGGGGAAAGCGAGGGAATGTATTTATCAAAATGAATGTCAAACATGTAGACCTAAATTGTCTAACGGTAACTAACTAAATTGTAACTCTAAATTTAAAACAGTATTCAATTAAAAAATTGAATAATACTCAACATACTACTTTAATGTGGTTTATATACATTTGATATAAATAAAAAATTTTGAAAACTATGTACAAAAATTAAATTTCATTAACATTACAAGCACATCATCAGTTCACTTTCAAGTTTCAAATAATAAAAAACATGGTAAATATAAATTAATGTATATATTTTTTACAATCTAAGATACACACCTGAATGTATTTAAACAAAACAAATTTCTCATGCATATCCTAGACATTTCTTCCTTTTGTCCTTTTTATAATTAATTGTTTGTTACACAAGAATATATATTTTAATAATAATTTTTTTGTTTTTATTAATATTTGATTTACAAAAATTCCAAAATTGTATTAAAAACACTTTGCATTTACTTCAAATAATAAATATTTGTATTTCATTTAAGGTTTAACAATTATATTTTCTAGTAAAGAATTCAGGTAAAAAATGATATTTTAATTCATTAGAGTATGATACTAAACTATTCTTCAAATTATCTTATAAATCTAAAGTGAAGAAGCAGAAAATATTGTTTACCAATTTAAAATTAATATGTTGATAAATTAAATTTTGCAACATTAATTTTTTTTTTGGTACTTATGTATTGGCATCACTTCAGCTTTTTAAGCCATTGAATTTCACAGAAATTCCCTTATAATTAGAAAATTTCTGTACACATCTTATGTTTCAAAATATATAAAACAGTAAATGATATTAAGCTTCATAATTTCATATTACACTGTTTTGCAATGAATTAGTACAAGTAATGAAAAGTTGCATTATAATTTCATGTTTCCTTTTTCTTATTTTATTAGCATAAGACGTTATATTCGACTCAGCTAAAATTTTTAAATTCTGAAGTTTCTTAAGACAGATTAAGTTTTGGATCACTTGAATAGTGCACAGTACATGAAAAAAGAAGAAATATTACCTGAAAGTTGAAGCTAATATTTTTTTATAATAGATTAAGAACAAATTGCTTTTTCGTGTAGTAGTTAATGAATACAAAAATAATCGAAGCTTCATTTATTTATAAAGGTTTTTAATTCTTTACAATTAATATAATTTTATAAACTTATATTATAAGTTTATTAATGATTATACTATTTAATGAATACCACAGAAATTGCAGTTTCATTGAAAGTTTGTTTTGTAAAAAGTTCGAAAATGAACTTCAGAAAATATAAGTAAAGAATTACTGGAATTTATATTTTCTGTACATTTCATTATAAGCAAAAAAGCATATTTAAATTTCGAAAATTTTTGTAAGAAAAATATAAAAACTTACTTTTGAACATAAAGTTTCCAGATCATATACAAAGCATCCTTCTTGCTTCCCAAATCCACCACCAGATGCTGCAAGAAAATTCAGCAAAGCTTCAGGAGAATAACCTTTATTCTGCAAAATTAGTACATTAAAACAAAGTTTGTAAGTATATAAAAATATTAAGTAGCGTTAGTTAAATTTGTCATATTTAGAATTTCTTAAAACATGTTCGATTCAGTCAATTAAATTTAATTTGATATATTTGTAATATAGAGCAGAGGGATGAGAATTTCAAACAAAAATTTAATAAGCTGACTAATAAAAATTAAAATCAAATTAAAAATATTAAATTAACTTAAATTCAGAATGACCTCCCAGAGTGTTCTCTAATTTATATTTTTATTTTAGGTAGAGATAGTTTAATTGTTCTAAAACATGGCATAAACAATATTGGGTTTTGTATGATAACATTCCAATTTCTCCATTAATTGTATCTTTGAAAATACTATAACTCTAAGTTTTATCTTCAAAATATATAAAATTCTCATATATGAAAATATATATACTTTGAAAAATTTTAAATATTATAAATCCTTGGGAGTTTTAAAATGGATGATGTGTCATTTATTATATACAATTGATCAATCCTGTTCAAGAAGTGATGCCTGAAAATTTGAATAATAGAATTCATATAACAGAAGTTATTATTTTAAAGCTCCTATTATAAAGCTATTACAGTACATTACTATTACATTGCTAATTTTTAGAGCTGCTAATTTATGATTATTCAAGATTACATGAATTTCATCATTGAAATTTTCAAAAATGTCATTTTTGTGAACTCATTTTCATGAAGCTTTCGCTAGCTTTTATTTTATACTTTATGATAGAAAAATTTGGAATGACGCTTTTATTGGAGAATCATAAATCTTTCTAACTGTAGATAATGCTGATGTTCAAATCTGGAAATTTTATTTAATTTGTGTGAGAGTTTCAGTCACCTAATCAAACTGCTATCTTACATACACAGTGTATCAGACATCTTATACTGACATACATCAGAGTATAATTAATAGCTTCATACACAGACATACATCAGAAAAGTCGAAAGTCATTTCAGTATCCAGCTTTGCCTCTAGGCCCACCAGAATCATGTCTGTCTTTATGTTATTTTGTCAAAGGTTGCCAAAGTATTGATCAACTTGCTGCCAAAACCTCATCAAACTTTATGAACGGATATTGGATCTGTTTCAAACAAGCTCATTTTCTGATTAACGGTTTGTAATGTATTTGTAGAATTTTTGGAGATCGATTTTACAATATGTCTATCTTCTTGGGTTTCAGTCATGGGTGGGCATTGAGATTTATCATACTGTTTAATTTGACCCTCACTAACCCAATTATTCCATATTCACATGACACTGGTTAAATGTGACCAATGTGAGTCACATTATCATGGAATGATAATCCACGCTCTCCACAAGTAAAGATTCTGGTTCTGACAAATTTTAACACTTATACTTCTTATTAAGAATTATAAGATATTTTGACTTTGCAAAATGATTTTCGAAATTTAATGCAAAATTTTTTTATGCAATACAATATACATCAGTTGTTTTCCTGTTATTTTTATTTTCATAAGTTCATTTCTTCTTGATGTTGAAATTTTAATGGTCAAAATGTAATAATTACTATAAAAGAAATTATATTAAAATTTTAAATCTAGAAAACAAGTTTAGTTTAAGTACTTTTATACATTTAGGGACCAAAAACTTATCTTAAAAATTTAGTAATTGAATTTAAAATAAAAAATAAAAAACTTACAAAAGATAATAAAATTTATACGAAAAATACCTTAAAATATTCAATACCAATAGATTCTTGCCTTTTGGAAAGTTTACTTCGATCGCTGCAAAATTATAAGAAAAAATTAACATAAATGAAATTTTTTATATATCAATGTTATGATGACTTAACAATGTAAATGTTGAAACTACTCTTTATGAAGTGTGTAATTTCTAAAATAATACAAATATGTCAAATAAAAATTAGCTATTATGAATTATTCGAAATATGTGACTTTACACAAGCATAATAAATGAATGGCAGAAATCAAATGTACATTATATATTTTATAGTATACATTTGAAGAAATTTATACATTAAATATTTTAATATATACTGATAACACAAACAAGTGGTCATGAAAATAACAGAAATATTTGTGAATAAAAGTGACATATTTGAATGTGTTTTTTAAATATTAAAATATATAATAGCAAATAGTTTTTTTTTATAAATATAAGTGTATATATTCTAGCAATATGTAGTAACTTTATTAAAGTACTGAAATTTTTGGATTTTTTTAAAAAAAAGTAATATGTTGGATACCACAGATTTTCAAAGCAACAAAATTATATGAACCTATCTATCTGGAGCAAGTACGACCAAAGCATCCCAGATTTAAGGTTTTTTTATAAGTATAATATTAAAAGTCATGATAATATACACACAGGTTAACAAGACACGTTTGATAAGGAAAAAAGATTGAAAAGGTCAGTGAAAAAGACCAACATTTGAATTTCTATCATACAAACAATATATTGAACATTTTTCAAAAATGACGCTATGCTACATTTATCGTTTTGAAAAACATTATGCCAAATGTAATTCTCAGCAGGAATAGAGATTTTGTCTCTTTTGTCATTACCTGATGATAAAATTTAATTGGAGTAAACGATAGCTTAACATAAAAAGCACTTACTAAATATCACTTTATTGTCTATAATATTAACAATCATATAATAAAAATAGAGTTTTTATTTGGTTCATACTTGAGTAAATTTACATTGAGCTCAATGATAGTATTAGTTTATTAGACTAGATATGAGCAAAATAAGAACATATTAAGAAATATTAAGGCAAAACAAATATTAATTTTTTTTAATATTGCTAAAAATGAAAGAGTTATTAAAAAAGAAGTAAGCTATTAGTTACAGTTAACTTTTGGAAAGTGAAATAAAAATATTTTGAATGATACATCCACAAGAAACTAAGAAATTATGAAAATATTCTTTAAACTATTCAGAATTTGTTAATAAAAATGAATTCTATTTAGAATTTATATATTCTTAACCAAACAATTAAGCACACATATCACGATTTTTCTAAAATTCATCAGGAAAATGATAAAATTTAGAAACATACATTTGGTTACACATAAAAGAACTATTCAATAACTTCCGTTTAGTTCATAGAACAGTTATAAGATTTCATTTCTAAAATATGCTGAATAAAAAAAAATAATAATAATAAAAAAAAAAATTGTAGCAAAATACAAAATGATTTCTTACCAAAAACTTTTTTACCTGTTTGTCAACAAAGGCAAATGAGCAAATTTAGGAGATTTCCAACCAAAAGCTTCATGAAGCATAATGTGTTTAGGAGTTGATATTAACCATTCAGTTCCACGTAGTACATGACTTATTTGCATTAAATGATCATCAATTACACAAGCAAAATGATAAGTAGGAAAACCATCACTCTTTAATATAACCTGCAAAAAAGTGCAACTCATTACATTTTTAACTTACATTACAAGTAAATATATAAGAAGCAAATTTTTTGTAGAAGGAAATTCCTAGTAAATTAAAGAAAAAACAGAAACAACAAAATTGTTAAAGAAAAGTAATTAGTAAATTTCACTATATTATTAAAAACCTAATATATAAAAAATAGAAAATGAAAATAAAAGAAAGTTCATTATATTAATCACAAGAAACTTCTTTACAAAGTATTTCAACTGTGAATATGAGAAAAGATGATTTTACTTTTATGTATAAATTTTTAAAAACAAAATCCTATATATTGACAGTATGTTATGAATGATTACTACTGGTTTAAAATTTCCTCGAACAATAGCTCAATTTTGCTGACACAAAAATAAATAGAAGAAAAAAAATTTTTTTTTATTAGAAATTTCTCTGTAATCTTCCAAATAATAGATAAGTGAGGTAAAATGATACTTTGAAAAATCCATTGTTTTAATTTTAAGGAAGATTTTCAAAATTATAAATTTCATTTTCTTTAGATTTTCTGTTCTAATGTTATAGAACATGGTAATCCAACAAACAGCATTCCAACTTCTCAAAAGACTTATACTCCTTGTCCAATATATATATGTTACTAAAAACAAATAGTTCTACATTTTTAGATTCCATTCTAAAAAGTAAGTAATTAAAATAAATAATCTTTTAAATATGGTAAAAGTAAATAGGGAGTCCATTGGAAAAAGTAATACAATAAACTATTACAGCAGAGTAGACAATCATGGCGATTTCACTGAATTTGTTCTAGTTTTTCCATTTTGTTAGTGAAAATGTGAATCCTAGTTTTGATAATAAAATAGGAGTTACATCAAAAAATAGATAAAAATTTGATTCTAATTTTTGATGTAAAAAAGTAACTCTTTTCCCCTATGTTGGCCACATTTGCCATTTTCCCTCTAGCAGCTCAGTATAAAATAACCTTTACATGATAGTTGTCAAGTCTAAGAGAGTTATGTTACTCAAAGATGGACAAATGGACAAATGTCTGAAATTCCTAGCCTCCCCTGTGAAACAAAATGGGCAAAAAAAAAAAAAAAAGGGAAAAAATTTACTGTATTTTTTGTAAGATATACTGCTGACCACCTAAAATGAAATATCAAGAAAGACAGAGACATCACAGCAAAATTTAATTGGTAGATAATATGTTATACAAAGAATAAATGGATAAAATTACAGCCTCTTGTGATTGTGAATGATGTCAAAATCAACTATTAGTAACCATTGTTACATGCCTCAACATTGAATCATAGAGACTTTAGATGCATTTTTGGTTTTATAATTGCCAAAGCTGATCTGGTATAGCAGCAGATGGTGTATCTCTAGCTAATAATTGTGCAATAATGGATCAATTGGAATTTTCGAGCAGGCCAAGAAAGAAATTCAATCTGATGGAAGAACTCTTGAACATTGCATGTCATATGATATCCTAATTTTTATTCTTTCTAATTTAATAGACACATTTTTCTATTGGAATTTGACCGATGCAAATGCTGGAGGTTTGGGAGAACAAAGGGCTACAACACATCAGAAAAGTAATTTTAGTTGTCCAGCGAATGATAATGTATATTAGAGGAATGTGAGAATGAAATCCAATACCATCTTAAACTATTAAAATGAGAGCAAGATCAAAGTGCTGAGAAATAATTAACAAAATGGGATTTGTCAGTAAAGATAGTGCCGTTCCATTCTGTTGTCTATATCTGTCCTTTATCACACCTGTGACAATACAAACGCCTGTTATTTAATGTCAATGTTAAAGCAGGTAAAGGATGCTTTTCAGAGATATTAGCTGCAAACAATTTCAAATGGTGCAAGCAGACACTGAATAATGCATTACAGATGGAATTTATTGTGTTCATGATATGGTCAAGCGATCAAGACTGTCATACACACAATATGTCTGTTATCAAATGCAGTGGTGCAGCAAGGTGGGCACAATCAGTCCTGTTGGTCCACAACTCACTCCTACATTAAAATTGCTTGTTTTAGTCCTACGTCGATTATTCTGAAGGATAAATTGCAATCCCTAATAAGCTACTATTCTTCATCATTTGAATTTAGAAACTAGCTAAAAAAACACTTGATGTCTTTCACAAGGTATTTAATGTCTTTTACAGCTTACAAAAAAAAAAAAAAAAAAAAATTGCTCTAAATTAAATTGACAATTTCTTTTCCTTTTGCATAGTGCTTGCAGATACTCTACAGTCATCACCTGCAAGCGATATGTAAAGCTTGATATAAAAGTGACATGTGTATACACTGCAATGTTTTATCTCATTTTTCACATATCTCATCACTGTAAACATATGAAGTAAACTTCACATGATTTGCATGCTGCCTTCAGGCTATTTCATTTTGGTTGGCCAGCAGTGTAGAAAGTTTATATAGGCGAAATGGAAAACTTACATTCTCACCTATAAGTTTATTTTGCAATTAGATTTATTATTTTTTTATAGCATTTTTGAACATTTTACAATAATTTAGAGTGATTGATATTTTTTTGTATTAAATATATTAAGAAAATGCAGGAGACATGTAAAGCTTTAAACATTTAAAGTTTTTCAGATAGAATTATTATTTTTAGAAAAGAAATGGTGTACTTTCAAGCACTTTTAATTTATTTTATAATTTTGTAAGTTTTTCAACTAAGAATTCCACAAATATTTTGACAAAATTATTTAATTTGAACAACAATATTTGCATTAAATTGAAGAAAGAGTGACATTTAAAATTTTCAATAATAATAAATGATGAAAACAAAAGATAGTTACCAATAGGTTGCAATATTCAATTAAAAATTTTCACATATATAATTTTTTCATCAAAACGATTTTTATCAGCTAAACATTTTCTATAAGAAACCAAAGAAATTTTATTTCTATATATAGTTTAACTTTATTTACAATTATAATTTATATTTCCTGTTATCAGTTACAGGAACAAACATTGTAGCCATTTTAAAATTGATATATTGGTTATGTTAATATGCCATGTATACCTTCTTAAAAAATAATGCTATAACTATTGTAATTATCATAACAATTTTCCTACTTTTAATTTGTGAAAACTTTAAAACTTCCAGCAAACACAAGAACATAATGATTAAAATTCTATTAAAGATTTAGATGAGTAATAATTTTTTCAAGAACAATTTGTGTACAACAGTTTACAACTTACGAATTATATTAGGTATTTAGTAATATAATTTTTTTAAATATGTCACATGTTTCAGTTATTAAACACAACCTCAGAAATTATTTCAGTTAGTCTGCTTCAAATGAATCAATAACTAATGAATCAAATATTAATTAAGAAAATAATATTATTTTATACTGAAATTGTGGTTAATAAACAAAGTTGATTTGAAAAACAATAATATATGACTTTGTTAAAAGAAGTAATATGTTTAAAATTATAAGTTATATATATATATATATATATATATATATATATATATATATAAATTAAGTCAATTCCTACTTAGAACAAATCAACATATTTTATTTTAGTTATATTAAATTTAATTTTGCATTGTCTATTTGTGAAGCAAGGAGCAGTACAGTTAATGCAGTTTTTTTATTTATTTTATTGCTTCGATTATTTTTAAGCTTCAACGAGATTCGATTTAAACATATGAAGATTCTCTGCCAACACTCTACCAACTTTGCCATTGCAAGACAAATTCTTATTTTACTATATAATAGAAACTCCATTATAAATAATTTTCATTCATTTTTTTTAAATTAGAAAAAATTTTCTCTCAAATACACACATTTTTCACCTCTCTCACTAAATTATTTCAAAACTACCAAGTTGAATTTTCAAAGGAAGTAATAAACTCATATACAAGATAAAAAAAATAAATTTTAAGAATGTAAGAAATGTAAACATAGAGATAGTAACTATTGATGCCAACAGATGGCACCACTACCAATATTCTCCCAAATAAAACTAAAATTAATTTAATTTAATTTAATTAATATTTAAAACATTAATCATCAAGTGACATTCACTACAGATTGAAAAAATATATTTGAACTTGAGTGGATAAATAAAAAGTTTTTTTATTAACAATTGAAAATTTGAACAAGATATATATAGACAGAGTGTGAATTAAAAACTTTATATTTTAACAAAAATGTAAAATACAGAAATTTTCATGAAAAAAGTAAATGTCTTACAAAATCGCCTTCATTTTCAGAGATGTTAGAAGTTTGTGTTCCATAAACAATATCTTCAAAAGATATTGTAATCTTTGGTACCTACAAATCACATTTAATTTTAAACATGAATACTAAATAGTTTAAAATAATCTACAAAATAATTTACAAAATATTATTTAAAATATTTCCATGTAAGGAGATATCACTTAATAAATCCGAATGCTTTTCAAGAAATCTCAGTTAACAATTAACTATTAATTTACAGGTTATCTTGATCTCATTAAAAAAAATGAATTACAAAATCACCTTCTTTCATAAACTAATTAGAATTATAAACTACATATAATTATAACAAAGTTTAAAAATAAAAAATTGTAAACTTTAAGCATGATATTAAATTTATCAAATATGAATAAAGAAATTGTTTTTACATTTACAAATACTACCACCTGACATCAAATTACATTAAAAAATTTAAACATAATTTTAAATAAATTAGTTTTATAAAATTTAGGTAAAAAGTTAATATTTACTTTAAATCTAATAGTATAAGGCTTTTGTTCACCCAATAATTGTTGAACTTCAGATGGTTTTAAGTATCTGCATTTATTATCATAACCACGAACACTATTATTACTTTGAGCTTCTTTTTTTAAGATACTAAGCCTTGTTTCAGAACAAAAACACCGGTATGCAGCATCAGACTGAAAAAAAATGTCAGATTTAAAAAAATGATGTAAATATATATTTTTTTTTAAGTAGAGAAAAAAAGCATGGATTTTTCAGAAAAATAAAGTTACCTGCATTGATTTATATGAATAGATATTTACTAAAATAAATAAGATGGTTTTATCATTTTTACAACATGATATGTTTCATGAAACCATAATTTTAATTAATGCTTCAAATTATAAAATTTGAATACAAAACTTTCATAAAAGCAAAGCTTTATCTATGAAAGGCAAAGACTTCCTCAATTAAATAGGCATGATATTCTACAAACTAAAATGAATAAGAAATTTGGAAGTTTTTCATTTGATAATATTTCCAATCATTATCTAATAAAACATAATAACATTTAATTGTTTATTGATATTTAATGATAAGTTATACCATAGATTAATTATTGCAAAACAATTGGTGATTCTGCAACTTATTAGTGTTACAGGGCTCTTAATGAACAGCAAGATCATCTAGGACCTAAAAACTCTGATCTGATTCCTTTTTTTTTTTTTTTTTTTTTTTTTTTTTTTGAGCCAACTAAAAAATTATGTGTTTCTCCCATACTTTCTGATAACTATAGATAGATTATTAACAGATAAACTGCACCTATCAAATTTATAACAAGTTATACTGAAATGGTGTTGGATATGTTCTCTTTTAACTAGATATTGACTTTGAATATGTTCTCTTCTAACTAGATTTTCTATTTTAGGTATTGGTATAGAAGCAGATGTATTTCCATAAAAAATTCTGATTAAACTCACTCAGAAAAGTTATTAAGTTTAAGTTTTATAATTTTTTTATAACCCTAAAAATTAAAAAATTTTTCTTTGTAAATAAACTATGCAATAAATTCTCCTTTTTATTTATCTTCATAATAGTAACAAAAAAAAAAAAAGGTTGCATATGTCACATTATTTTTCCAATAATAACATATACTGTGTAACTGTAATAATAGATTTGTAAAATTTATTATTGCACATTAAAAAACATAAATTTATACTTATATTAATTTTAGTAATAAAATGTAAATATTTTATTCAATAAAACAATAGAATTTATTAAAAAATATTGTGTAAAGGGTAAAATTATACATAAAAGTTTATAAGATTAACAAAAATAATAATCACTTTAAAATTATAAAATTAAGTTTGATTTATCTACCAGAAAATTTTCTTATGAAGAAATTTAATTGACAATACTTTGTTTTCTCTGAGACTCAAAAGTATCAAAATTACACAAAAATTGTTTGCTAAACATTATTTTGAATATTAAGTTTTGAAAAGCAAATAAAATATATTTTTGTTTAAAATAATATTAAAAGCAAAAAAGGAAAGTGGTAACATTCCAAAATGTTAACAATCAGTTTGCTTACTTTAACAAATCTTTTTAAGTTAACAGAATTCTTTATTTAAAACAAAAAACTATAGACCAATCAGATTATCTTAAATTTGTTAGCCTTAGTTTAAAAGTATTTCAATATAGTGTAAAACTTTTCAAAATAAGCATTTTTTGGTTGCTTTTTGATTAAAAAATGACTTAATCAATGATAACTTATATGAAAAATATTTTAAGAGAATTTCTTTGCTTTAAAATTGTAGTATTTATGTGTACAATAATTACTATTTTGAAAACATTTTAAAAGAAATTTTTAGCTCTAATGTTCAATATATATGTTACTAAGATATTTTCATTAACATAGCATATGGTTATCAATCAGAAAACATATTTCTTTTAATATATATATATATATATATATAAATAGTGGAAATGAGAGCTTTTATACTTCAAGGCTGGTGCCACAAAGTTCACAAAAATATCATCATGCCTGAAAAAAATACATATCTGCTTGAACAATTAGCTTTATAAGAAAAGAGCTATAATAAAAGATGATACAACAAAAAGAGGAATATATAACACAATAACTTCTTACACATTTTTATATTTATGTATAATGTTATCCTTATTACTATGTTCATTATTAATTATTATCTTCATTTAGTAAAACGAGTGTTTCATCTCTCAATAAAATCCCCTCGAACATGTAACATTCTTTTTCATTTGCACTAAATATTTTAGAGGAAAATCAGTTCTAATATTTTCACTTCTAGGAATGAGTTGTTAAAATATTTTATAACAATAAAATTTCAAAATTTTATGCAGCGATTTCTCACTGTATCAGATATTTGCTTAATGTGATATCATTTCTGTTCTACTAGTATTATGCACATTACTTAACATTTGCTACCTTATAGCATTTGTTACATCTTCAACTTATTGCTAATAGTTTCTTTCCATCTCATTATATTCTAAAAGTTTCTATAAACTGATAGTTTATTTCCTGAATGTTATTTATACTTATCAGTCTTTTTATAACTCTTTCAGTTGTCAGAATTCCTTAAGAACAGAAAAATATTTTGCTTCAATGATAAAGTAAAATTTGACTCATTTAAAAAACAAAATTACACTCACTTATAAAACAAAATTACATTTATGAAATATATTATAAAGATAAAATACAATTCATTAAAAAACAATGGAAAAATAATTATATCCTACTTTTTATTTAATCTTTAAAAACTCTCTAAAAAAGTTATGCAAATTATTTTTTATTAACTAAAATGCCAAAATTTCCCATAAATCTCACCTTAAATACTTATCAGAAAATTATTCTGAGTATCTCAAGTTACTTTATATCTTCCTTTTATATTCATGTATAACTATATGCATATGATGAAAACATATGAAATTAAAGATATGTTCTCCCTGGTTTATATTAAAAAAATAATAGTGTGCCACAATTTAGAAATTTTATACTAATATTTCATGAAAATTCTGAGAACATATACAAATTTTTAAAAACTTATCAGTTATGATAGAAATAATGAGCATTACCATTATAAATAAATCTAAGTAAGAGAAAAAACATTAAATACTTTACATTTAATTTTAAAATTAAATCATGTTTAATTTTATTTCTATTCTTAGGTAAAATTTTATGATATTTTTTAAAGTATTTTTCATATCAGTTTGACATTATTTGTTGATTCTACATCAGTTAAAACTAAGCAAAAAATAAACAACATTAACATTTTTCTTCTAATTAATTTTATAGCGAGAATTCAAAAGATCTGGAGAAGGATGATAAAAAATGTTTTGTTAAATTCAAAGTTGGATTCTAAATAATTTAAAAAACATTCTTACAGTTTAGAATATTTATTAAAAT
>JAPDSC010095877.1:136203-174530 GCA_026290005.1 Latrodectus geometricus
GATCATTTTTTAAATTTCAAGTTCATATTTTTAATACATAAAAAAATTAAAAACACAGTAGTAAATTCTTTATTACCAGAAAAATAAAACAAACCTTACAAGAGCTTTAAATAAGGAGAATTAATAATGCACTACTGATAATATTAATTTCCTTTTATTTCTAATACATATTCTAATAGTAATAAGTTAATTCATAGATCTTTAACACATTCATCTTTAAGATATTATCAATCATTTGCAAGATTTATATATTTCTTTAAATATTTTGTTCATTAATGTTATTGTTTCTGATACCAGATTCACAAGACCCTTAATTATCAGAAAATTAAGAAACCGCAGGGGATTCACAAGGAAATCCTCCATATTAAATCCCAGACACAAAAGAAGCTATTGGGGACTAGCCTAGTTGACATCACAATTATAACATTTAGGATAGAGCTTACGTTTACTTCAAATTTAAGGCCGCCAGAAACCTAGATTATATAGCCTGGTTAGTTCTAGAACCATTGAAAGCAATGGAATCCCCAGAGTACTAATCATAAGCAGATGGAATGCTCCAGATAGTCTAGACATCACTTTTTTGAATAGAATACAACTCAGTGTAGGTGAGAGCAGCATCAGTTGGAGAATAACTAGTAATAGCTCTTTTTAGTTAGCACATCCACCCTCTCATTGCTGTTTAATAATTGTTCATTAATTACAATATAATACAAAGCTTAAAATACTTTACAAACATGTCTTTATTAACACAAAAAAAAGGAACTTACTTGAAGAAGCTCTTGGGCCTTTTTCTTATATTTCTCCAATCTTTCAGACTATAATTATAAAAGTGATTTTTAAAGCATAATATTAAATTAATTTATTTACTTTAAAATGATTAATAAGTATCATATATTATCATAATATGAAGTAACAAAAATTTTATCAATCAATTTATCATTACTGTTAATAAATTTAACTCCTAGCACTTTCTTCATCACTAAAATTAACTTTTTACTTCAATCAATGCAACAAGCTAATTTGAAATTAGAAACATTAGCAATTATACTTAATTAGCAAAGTTAAATAAAAAATAAATTTAATTTAAGTAAAACATTAAAATCTACAATAACAAATTATCACCTTCTTGATAGTATTTTTTTAAAAAAATGCACAGTTAGCTTTCATGCATAACTCAATTAATTTAATGTTTTTTATATAAAGAATTTATCAAACTGTTAAATTTTTAAAATTACTTTATGTGCACTTTAACTGCACTGAAAACTATGAAGATATTCATCAAAACATGTGAATTTTAAATATTTTCTCTTGTTAACAACAAAGACAAAATGGTTTTTCCACAAAATTAATCTTTAATAAAAGTACAGAATCATACTCTAAACAAAAAATAATTTTCTATTTATTTTTAAAAATATAAAAATCATTTATAAAAAAAAGTATTTAGTAAAACAAATTTTAATAAATTTAAAAAAAAGAGTAATTAAAATAATTTAAAGAAAAGAATTAAATTAACAACCTGTACATAAGGTCCATAAGGGCCTTCTTTTATGGGACTCTCATCAGGAATAATTCCAGCCCATTGTAACATTGAATTTATATTGTCCAAAGATCCAGCTTTAATTCTTTTCTATAAATAAAGAATTGAATTAAGCTTGATGATTTGTTTGAAAAAAGACAAGTGAAATAAATTAATGGAAGGTATTAAAAATTGATAATATATATATTTTTCTTATGACTATTAACTATTTTTCTGTTTTAGTAACTAAAAAAAATTTTAAATCGATGACCAGAACAATCATCATAATAATTAACTTTTTAATAAAAAGGGTAAAAAGGAGATTATGCTCAAAAATCACCTTCAAGTTTAAAATATTTAAAGATTTAATTTAAATAACAAAATTTAACTTTTCTATTGGTTATATATAGCAATATTACTTCAAATGATTTAAAATAAGATATTTTTCTTCACTAATGGCAATATTATAAACTTGAACTAAACTTCACATTTCTTTTACATTTATTTATACTATTTTCATGATATTATTTTTCTTCAAGATAACATTTACGTTTTAAAATTTCTCTATAAAAAAAGCATCTAAAATAAAATATACTTTATAGAACAAAAAAAAAAAAAAAAAAAAAAAAATGGATATTAATGACAAATACTTTGATGTAAATAGATTGTAAAAATTAGAAAATATAATATAAATTCTCCTTATAATATGATTTGTTGAAAGCAATTCATTATTTTTAAATTTATGAAACTTTTTTCATATTGTTTATGCATAAAAGAAATTACCAACAATCCTGAATTTTTTAGAATATTAAAGATATAGGATATTAG
Source organism: Latrodectus geometricus (assembly GCA_026290005.1). Taxonomy (NCBI): domain Eukaryota; kingdom Metazoa; phylum Arthropoda; class Arachnida; order Araneae; family Theridiidae; genus Latrodectus; species Latrodectus geometricus. The sequence continues at coordinate 138,548 of JAPDSC010095877.1, forward strand.
TATGTTATAGGACACTTTGTAAAATATAATTATATTAAATAAATATTCATATCAGTTAATAAAAAATATTTTTTATTCAATCATTCTACCTTCTTTGCTGCAAATTTATTAATTTATTTCAAATGCTTGCTTTATAAATAAAATCTGATATTTTCTCGGTTATGAATCAAACTTAGGAATTTAATTATTTTTCAACCATTTAATTTATGATACAAATTGTATTTCTAGATTAATTTAAACATAAATTTTACAAGTTTATAATAATTTATTCATTTTTTATTTTATAATTATTCTAAATAATTTATTGAAATTTTTTTTCTTCTTTTAATTACAGATACATGTCTGATTATATAAATATTTTATACATATTAAAGTTATTAAAGATTTATAATAAATATTTTATACATATTTAAAGTTATATCATACACATAAAATTACAGTTTTATGTGGCAGAAATAAACAAACTAAAATCCATTATGTATGCATATATATATATATATATATATATATATATATATATAAAATTTTGTAGTTATGGATATAATATCATTACAATGATATTCTTTATAAAGTATCAATTTTATAATAATCAGAAACTTTAAATTTATTACTTTTTAATAAATTTTTTTTTCAGTTATGCCTTTTAAACTGTCTTCTTATGGAAATTTTTGAGATGACAATAAAAACAACAAGTCTCAAATTTTTTAATATAACTTTTGGTCACATGACAAACAAGTCTTCATTTGAACTGTTCAAATAAAACAAATTTATGAACTAAATATTTTCCAACACAAGCAAATTTAAACACAAACTGGAATAATAAAAAAGTGAGCTATTCCAAAAAATAATAATTTTATCAAAAGTAATAATGTATACTGAATGAAATATCAGTACTTCTGAATGAAAGATAATTAAACTATTTTATTTATTTTACTAACATGTTAAATTGGGTTATACTAATAGGTTAAGTTACTAACATGTTAAGAATAGCATATTGTAGTTGGCTATTGAATTTTGCAATTAATTTATTTTGTATAACTGTAAGAAAAATTGCATTAATTTTTGTATTTTATAAGGAAAAGAAGAAAAAAAAAGATAAAATGTAGTACTTTTACTAAAATTTTGACTTTTCTTTAAAAAAAAAAAAAAAAAACATTATTTATTTTTACTGTAATTATAACTCTTTTGCAATCAACTTGATTGTCAAAAAACATGTAAATTAAATGACTTTGGTAACATTTTTCTATAAAACAGAAACTATTCTATTTATAGGATTGGCAAAAAAATATTTATAAAAATTTGTTCCAAGCTATTTACAATTTTAGTTTCTGATGTACATGTTTGCATAATTTCTGGATCCAAATGTTATAAAATTTCTGCAAGAAAAATATCTTGCATTATTTGTGCATTTTGCAAATTATACATTTTCAATTTGAATGTGAAAAACAAAATATGTATTCTTTAAATTTTGTGATAGAAAATAATTTTTTCCACATGAGACAACAATCTTTTAAACAAATTAGTAGTACTGTTATCCATTTGATTTTCATTCCATTGATTACTGACATTAAAAGAAATGGCAAAATGAAAATATTATTATTTTCCATGAATGCATATTTCAAACAACTCGTGTAATGTACATATCTATTTATGCATCTAACTTGATGTGGATGTCATAAATTTTACATAATTTTTTATGTAAGTATATTTATCAAAAATTAATTTCTTTCTTTTTTTTATATTTAGGTACTGTAAATAAATCAAAATGCATCGAAAGAATTCAATGACATTATAGTTCAGAACCTTTTCAAAGAATTCTTCAATTCTAGCAATCAAAAATTCTAATATAGAATGATAAAAAATTCTGATGGCATTTTATTTTGACAACTGTACTAGTTGCATTATTGTACATTTTCATGAAACCTTTATTTTGATTAGTATTCTTAAATTTTAACTTTAAGTCTAGTTCAAGCCTATTTTCAGTAACAAATGTATTAAATATTTATGGTACAATCTATATTGTTCCTTGTCATTATTTTTATTAATTTCTTTTGATATTTCACATTATTTTATTGCATAAATTTAATTTTTACAAGAAAATTGTAAGAAAGACTAAATGAGAAGATTTTACAATCACATAAAATATACGTTGATTATTTGTTCTCAATTTTGCATTGCTTTTCTAATTTAATTCCTTAATGCTTCACTTCTGTTTGTAAGTGTTTATAATAAATATTATATCCTTTCAATAAATTAAGAGAAAATTGAATTTACTATTTGAACTATGAGGCAGTTTACATTAACTCACTTTTGATTATATTTTAAATGCAAATTTCTTTTTTGATTTTCTTTTAAAATAGACTAATATAATGCACTTATGGTTATCTATGAGCAAATTAGTCATGATTCTCAATTCTAGAGCTTTATTATTTCTTTCCATTGAAAGATTAGGGAAGAAGTGTTTCGGTGAGAAGAAATAGAAATTTTTAATAATTTTCTGAAGTAAATCCCTAATTTCGAAAGAAGTGAATAATTGTATGTACTTTTCAATTTTGTAAGTGAAATCTTGCAGAATTGACATTTTTGACGACAAGAAAATACAAGTGAATAAAAAATAAAAAACTAGTAGTATTTTACTTTGAAGATTTAAGCACTTTGACATCCTTTATAATTTTTCCTAAAATATTGCAATTCGTTATCTTTTGCTTGAGTTTGATAGTAACATTGGAGGACTTTATCTCTTGTACAGGCTAAGTCAAAAAGTACCTAATTTTATTATTCATTAAGTAATAAGAATGTTTAAATTATCTATATGTGTTCAAATTATTCAAATGCATATTTGTATGGATTATTTTCTTTTTTCTGACTCTTGTTGATTATCAGCAATAACGATTTATCTGTGTCATTTAATTTTGCTGATTAGAAGTTTACTGTCACATATACGTTTTTTTATTAATCAATATAAAACATTTTATTTAAGCAGATTTACTGTACGGTCACCAAAGCATTTTTTCCAAAGTGTGTCCATTTAGTGATAAATACTATTTTCTGGCAACCCATTTTTTCGTTCAGGCAATCAGGCAATATCTCGCTTGAACAAAATGGAGAGATTTTTGGCGAAATTTTGATAAAGTCGCAAGGATGATCATAAATTTTTACCGAAAATATTCAATCCATGAAATAACAAAACTTAGGGACTTATTTTTCAACTGAAATCTCACTCACAAACCAAATTTTAAGGCAGCTACTCTTCAAATTTTAATAAAAGAAAGGCCAAACATTAAGCGAATATTTCAAGTAAATGATATGTACTGTATCAGTTCAATAAAACTATGCTTACTTGGTCAGTATCTTCAATCCTTAAAATTAATTTCCCATTATTTTTCTTTGCATATAAATAATTAAAAAAAGCAGTTCTTAGACCTCCTAAATGTAAAAAACCAGTCGGACTAGGTGCGAATCTAACACGAACGTCGGTCGATACAGATCCATAATATCTATGAGAAATACTTATGATTCTACTTATTAAATTCATTGTAAAAGTTTAAGTACAAGTTTAATGTTTTGTCAATGATTATAAAAACACATGCATGTTTATGATCATAAGAATTAATTTTAAAAATAATTATTTATTTTGTTAATTATTCTTGAAATAAAGTTCACAAAAAATCACTTGTTTAATGATTATAGACTTTCAGTACTTCATTACATAATTACTCGTGCGATTTGATTTTGTTCAATTTTTAATTCAATGACAGTACTCAGTTTTTCTCAAAACTGTCCTCAGACTTATTTCATATTAACATACGAGACAAACTTTTGATTGAGCTTTATACAGGCTTGATCAATGATACAATCAGTGAAATTATTTTAGAGAGCTGATACCAAGAACTAAATGAATATAAATAAGAAGCACCTATATATGGCAAAAGGAAATTGTCTTGTCAAATCACACTCTAGATTACTATACATAAGTTAATTTATTTTTCAGAAAGTTATGAAATTTTGCGGAGGGTATAAGGAAATTTGAGAATTTGTTTGAGCAAAGAAAAAAGTTAATTACCATTGGACACTTTTAAATTTTGTTTGTTAAGGGGTTAAGTTCTTTAATTGGATTTCTCCATCTCTTTACATATAAGCCAATATAATTCATTATTTATTAAATTATACAATTTTTTAAATGATCTATAAACTCTTAAAGAAAGGGACCAATTAAATGAGTCAGAATCTCACTTATTTACTCCTTCGACAACCAATTGGCGTAGCTTGTTCTTTATAGACCTTGCGCCATAAAACCCAATGAACCAACTTTCGACGACAAACGGGATCGATCACACTTCTACTCATTACTCTCAACTTAAACTTAAAAAAGAAATTTAAAAATAAATAATCACTTTAATAGTTAACTCAAAACCTTCAATCAAGCAATGAAAAGAACCAAAGCAGGCACGATAACTTATGTATTAAAATTTCTTAAAAGTACTAAAATGTTTCGTCACTCATCTATAATTCCTCTCTTTAATTTTCTAAGGAAATAATTATTTGCACTAAAATCGTTTGTTTCAAATTAACCTATTTCTAGATAGTCTAAAACCAATCAGCCAATTATAAATAATTAATTACATTCAAATTCTTCAGAAAGGATTACTTTAACAACTTTTATAGGTCCACTGGTATATTTCTAATTCAGTAATGTTACTACTTTTCTGTTTTAATCTATTCTACTTCCTTTCCATTCTGCAAATTCTCCCAGTTCTTTGATGCATCAAACCCACATTCTGAATCTAATTACTCCTGTTACATTCCTAGTCTTGCTAAGTACTGGCCAGGTTCAATTTACAAACAATTACCTCGAGAAGTTTTGTTTTCTCCCATATTGCATTTATTCAGATAAAAAGAGTTCCAGAGGAACAAAAACCTCAGATTTTATTAAATATTTTGAGTGAAAAAGTTACCAATTTAACAGTTTATACAATAGCGGAGGATTTGGAGCAGTACTCGTAAGTAAAAGAAAAGTTATTAAAAGAGTTTCAGTGTTTTCCCCAAGATATTTTAAATGACTTTCACAGAGGTCGAAAGTTTAGAGATAAAACGTATGTTCACTTTGCATCTCAACTGAGGGCAATCTTGATTATTATCGTTGGTAGAAAGAGGTTAGTGTCTTTAAGAGTTTATGTGAGTTTGTGGTTTCAGGTAAATTATCATAATATAGTTGCATGCAGCATTCAAACAGGCAAAAAAGGGATATAAGCCCTATGACATGTCTAAATGTATATATATTTATGTGTAATCCTGTCGTAATAACAAGACTGTGTATCATGTACTCGTAAGATAGAGAATGAAGTAAATAAGGGAAACAAGTTTCATAAATTAAATTGCTTCTAAAGCCCCTATTACATTAGAGTTGCCGATATTTCATTTTGAGCAACTCCCGTAGACTTAACATTACGTGACGTCACAGCTCAATTTTGGGCAACTCGGACTCGTCGTCCAATGATATTTCAGATATTTTTACAGCTGGCCATTTGAAATTTGATCATTGCCAAGTTTTCACCAAATTTTATGCCAAATGAAAGTTATTGGCGTTATGAATTGCCGAAAATGAGCAATTTTTTTGTGCATGCAGCAGCAACTCGAGCACTTCGTATCGCCAATAGATGATCAACGGAACTGGTGTTGTCTTTTACTTTCGCCAAGCGGAAACAATAAGATGCCAAGAAATAACATGTTTTCATTATTGTTAATGAGTGCATGTGATAAATATATATACTTGAAAATGGCAAATATCTGTGTTGAATGGACAAAAGAAATGGAAATTGATTTTATTGAAATGATATGAGTAAAGCCTCATATATGGGATAATTCAGATTCCCAATATAAATTTACTAAATTAAAACAAAGAACGTATGATGAAATAGCGTCCGAATTAAAGTTAAAATATCATCGTTATAAAGATGTGTTTACACGTGATAAGAATTTTCACCTGTGTTGTTTGAGTGATCTCTTAATTTTATTAAAACTATAAATAAATATTATTTCAAAATACCAGTTTTGTTTTAGGTCTTGATAATATTATTTATTTAAGGAAGGAATATTATTTATTTAGGTCTTCATAATATTATCGTATTTTCCTGTATATAATCCGCAACGGCGTATTATCCGCACGGCCGTTTTTTCGAGTAAAAGGGAAAAAAGCGTCGCATAATCCGCAGCGGCGTATAGTCTAAAATATGTACTGCTGATAATATAGATATCACATAAAATAAAAAAATGCACAGTAGGATTAAAAATTTAATAAATTGTATAGAAAAAGAGCATTATTATGAAAAATATCAGTCTAGATCCAGTTTATCGCAGAGTGTGATAAACTTGAGATGAAAGCACGAGATCGATCAAAAGCGATAATTTTGAGAAGAGAGTCTTGTAAATCTTATCGATATTTAGCTTCTAATAACTTTTAAAACGATGTTAGATATATTTAAATGAATATATATTTGCTTCGTTAATATTTAAATGAAAGAAATGGGTTATTTACAAATTGCGTATTTTATACATTTTTTTTTTATACTGCACGTGCTTTGTTTTTCACTTCACATTAACACATTTGACGTTATAGTTTTTATTTGCTTTCGCTAAAGCTTTTAATTTAAAATCTTGCTGTGTAAGTTAAAAATTTTCGCTTCCATATGACGATATACGAATTTGAATAATTTCAAAACGAAACATCTCACGTCAAGACAAATTGCAAAATGACGTTTGCGAATTTACAAGCGTAAAAGCTTTAAGAGGAACCGAATTCGTTTTTGAACGTAATTGCACAAAGCCGATAATAGTTTAAATAACTCAGGTGTGTCCTGGTACCACCTGTTATTTATTTTATGAAATATAAAGAGTATTTCTTTCAAAACTTTCTTGTAAGCTTTTCTGATGGAGAATGTTTTTTATCAGATAATCCGCGGCGGCGTATAATACGCACAACGAAATTCGGAACTTTTTTAACACATAATCCGCGGATTATATACAGGAAAATACGGTATTTATTTAAGGAATCTTGATAATATTATTTATTTAAGGCCTTGATAATATTATTTATTTAGGAAATTAACACAAAAGTTTTAAGAAATTTTTTAACCAGATATTTTCCTTTTCACGTCGACAAAGATTAGCTCTTGATCATTCTAAACGTGAAATTTCAAACGCTAAAATTGAGTGAAACAATAGCAAGATGGCGTAATGTAAACAAATTTTGGCTACAAATTAAATTCCCAAATAAGAATTCATCATGAAATCTGGACACCTACAGAGTAAAATATGGCAACCTTAAAAATGTTAGCCAGAAAAGCGATCTGTTACTAAATCTAGTAAAATAGCTATTTACTTATAGCAAACCAAATAGAAATCTCGAACATTCATTGGACGATGAGCTCGAGTTGCCGAAAATCGAGCTGTGACGTCAAGAAATGTTAAGTCTATGGGAGTTGCTCAAAATGAAATATCGGCAACTCTAATAGATTAAAATTCCTTAATTTGGTATGTGCAAAAATGAATCTCATTATCTTAATCACTGTCTCGATTTAAAGAAAAAAAACTATCTGTGAAAGAAAAAGTTAACGTAGTTCAGGAAAATAAGTTGAGCCATAATTATTTCTTGAATCAGTCTCTTCATGTAGGTCCAATAACTGCACTGTAAAACTTTAAAAAAAAAAAAAAACTTTTATTTATTTACATTTTACTGAATATTTTGATGACAATCGATCTTCAGCAGCTGGTGAAAATCGGGAACTGCAAAAGGATACAATTTTGAAACCCAGTGCTCGGGTATTTGATCCCAGGGAAAATAATTAGATTGAAGTAAAAACGTTTGCTGCGGCAAATGTTACGATATAGGTTCTAAATTAGTTTTGCTAAGTACCACTATGATATGAATGGCAAAAAAGTTTGGAAATTATAACCCTGCACGAGCTTTACTTTATAAAGGTAGTCAAGCGATTGCTATGTATGTGAACCCTATGTGAAAAATATATAACAATAATATAATATAATAATAATTTATTTACACTGCCTAAATAACTTCAATAAATACAAAGATTTTTAATCGGAATAGTAGTTATGAGCGAGTAATTGAACTACTAGTTGCTCCAAATATAATAGATTTTATCCCCATGCAATACTTTGAAATAAATAATATGGTATTAAAGTTGGCTGATAAAAATTTTAATAAACCAGGGGAAATAGATATATTATTAGATGCTCAAGTGTTTCTTGAATTCTTAAAACCTGGTATCCTGAAACCGTCGGGTTCCGAATTGATATTCCAAAACTCTGTATTGGTATTTTGTGTGGGGTATATATGAAAAAAATAATAGTCCAATAGTTCATATTGTGGATTAGTTTTGGAAGTACAAAATAAAACTATGAGAATTTTTTGGGAAATGGAACATTTTTATTCAGTGGGAGATCCAGGTGAACAAGCTCATTTTTACGAGAATCATTTTAATGAAACTTGTTATAGAAATGAACGAGGCAAGTATGTGGTTAGTCTTCTAGTGGATGAAAATGTAAAAATTGGAAGATTTAATTTTATGGTGAATAAAAAGTTAGTTTATTAAAAAGATAAGATAAAAACAAGGAACTCACTGGATTTTGCCGGAAGTTTTTAGGTGAATACGAGTATCATGGTCCCATGGAAGTCACGCCTAGTACTCCTAAGTATTTAATGCCGTATCATGGAGTTTTGAGATGGGAAAAAGTTTCTACTAAGCGTGTAATATTTAATGCTTTTGCTATCACTTCTTCTGAGTATTCGCTAAATTACTTTTAAAACTATTACTGTTCCGCAGGAAGATCTATTCCTTATTTTTCTAAGGCTCAGAAAACACAGAATTGTAATGACCACTGATGTATTAATAGATATGGATAAATCCATTGCAAACTGACCTACTGTGTATTCTTCAGAAAGTTAGGGATAGTAAGATAAAGGTGTGAAGATTGCTCACGTCACCTATGGTACTAAGTTCGCACTCTACTTACTGACGAGAGTGCTAAAGTAGTTGTTCATCGACTGGGAAGAACGGTTTCTTGGGGCAGTAACAGCTGTAAAAAGAGATTTCTTCGTAGATGATATCCTAACTGGTACTGATGGCTTGTAAGATGTATGTGTGCTGCAGTTACAACTGATTTATTAAATAAGAAATGGTGGTATGAAGCTTCAGATATGGAACTCGAATGAACCCTTTCTTCTTCAATTAGTAAAGCCCAGGAGTGATCAAGTGTCATTCGACAATTTATCTAATGGCACCATGAAGATTTTAGGTTTAAATTGGAAACCATAACCAAATCACTTTCCAAACAACAGATTGTTCTCCTTGTGCGACTACTTAGAGATCTGTCCTTTTACATATTTCAAGACTGTTTCATTCACTGGAGCTCCTAGGACCGATTTCTATCAAGTCTAAAATATTCATTCAAAGGCTTTGGTTGCTTAAATTATCTTGGGATGAAGAATTCCCTTCCGTGTTGCAGAAGAAATGGAGTCATTTCTCGGAATCTGTATCGTCATTGGACACGATTTACTTTCTCCTTTGAATTCTGGTCGATAGTGCTCAAGAAATTCATTTGATTGGATTTTGTAGTGATTTTGCAAAAATGAGTTCGGTATTGTTGTCTATATTCCATTCATGAGTCAGTACGGCGAGTGTAAGGTTTCTCTACAGTGCAGTAAATCATAGGTGTCGTAAATTGCCAATCCCTTGAGCATTCCACTTCTTGAGTTATGTGGACGTAGCTTCTATCAAACTTGTTCTGATAGGGATTTCTTCATTATCTCTTAAAACTAATCGCGTGTTTCTGTGTGATTCTGCAACAGGTCTTGTATGGATTAGATTACCACATTGTGGGTATTAGTGTTTGTAGCGAATAGAGTGTCTCTAGAATCCATAAGTTTTCTAAAACGTTTGTTTGGAAGTATGTTTACTCAAAGAACAATATTGCCGATTTGGTGTTTGGGACATGGCAAGGCATATTATGCAGAATTATTCCATATGATTTAAAGTGAGACCAAGAAAAAACAGTCAGATTATGGCACACTTGCAAAGGATAGAATAATGATGAGCCACCAACTTCCAAAACTAGATTAGATCTATATAATTTTTTTTTATATAAAATATAAAGATCACAGAAATACAGTTATTATTATTATTTTTATCATATTTTAAGAAACGATAAATAACTTACATATTAATTAATTTATTTGGCATCATATTTATTTCAGAGGCAGTTTCTGGAATTGAAGATTAATCATTATTTGATCAGGTAAGGCGAATTGCTGAGGTAGAATACTAGACACTTGTTTAGATCAGAATTTGTCGAAAGTTGATACCACAAAATTTTCGGTTGAGTGAAAAAAAAAAAGATTGACACCCTTAATTAAGCAAGAAAAGTAACCTCAATAACTTAAAAGGAAAAATAATTGAGTAATGTGTTCTTTTTTATGATGTGCCTATTAAAATAGTTAAAACATTTTTTTATTTGGAATCAACTATGAATATTTCTTAACATCGATAAATGTAAATAAACTTTTCTTCAATTACAGCAAAAATAGGGTTGGAAAAATTTTCTAAAACTTTTATCTCATTTCGATATTGTTGGACCTTGAAAATTTTGTTCAAGGATATTTACAAACTTCCAAAAAGGAGGAGTTTCTACACCTAGTTATTTAAAGTAGATTTACTCTTCAGAATTTCTCTCAAACTGACAGAAGTTTTAGAAATTATGAATATAAAAACTAATTCAATTGGACTTCACAAGTCTTCAAGAGGGAATACAATATGAATGTTCATTTTTAAAATTGATAATTATAACCATAGCATTTATAGAAACCATAATTTGGGCTACTAAATAATCCATCATTTCATATTTTCCCTTCATACTATCATGAAATTTCTTTCAGCGTGATATAGTACTGTTATTTTAACGAACCACTAATTTACAAACACTCGTGATTTTACGAATTAGGGGCTAGTGCAACTAGCCATATGCAATTTAATTCCAATTTACGAATTAAAATTTTGGAAACTCTCTTCTTTGCGAACTCATTTTCATGTTTTTAGTTAATTTTAATTAAATTTTATTTTTTTGACTGCAAATTTTTGCTCAACGTTTTCCTTGCAGAATTGTATATTCTTTGCCTAGTGGATTTATGTACCGCTGATGTTGAAATAATGAACTTTTCTCAACAATTCCTCAGTGGAATTTCACCTACCTAATCTATAATCTAACTACCTTCTTAATCAAATTATGAAATTGATTTTCTGGGTGAAATGTTTGCACTTGGCATAGAATGATGTTGCAGGGGTGAGAGAGAAGTGATATTTGGGTAATTTTAACATTCAATTTTTATTACCACTATAGCTGAAGGAAGTCAATAGCATTTACCACATGAATTAAGTGAAAAGGAGTTATTCACCTACGAACAACAAAAATAAATTGGTGCCCGAAATTTCATTTCAAAATATTCTGAATGTGGACTAAGATGCAATTTATATTTAAAAAATATCATATAGAGTTAAATGGTTGAAAAATTAATAAGAACCACTTCAGATCTCAAACAAGAAAATGATTATGCTACGACCGTCTACAAAACAGATGAATAGCTAACGAGATAGTACTTTTTTTTTTGAGAAATATAGTGGAATGCTTTACTACATTGAAATTTTTGAATATGATTTTGAAGCCCAAAAATAAGAATTTCGCCTTCTTTTCTATCAATAAAGTAAAAATAAGAATTGTTTTTATATAGGCATTTTATTTTTCATGCGTTTTTTTTAAGTAGTAGATATTTAATTATTTTTCTAATGAGTTTTTTTTTTTTTTTTTTTTATAAAACGAGAGCAATTTGATAAAAAAAGGGGAAAAAAGTTTTAAGATCTAAAACATATTTTTTCTATTATTCGAACTATTTTATTGTCGCTAATAATTTGAAAAAACGAGTGTTCCCTGTAGTACGAATCATGCTAAAAATCTCTTGAAAATAAAAAAAAACGATTTTGTAAGATGAAAAAAAAAACATGCAGGAACCCGATTTTGTATTTCGTTGAAATGATGGTAATAACTTGAATGAAATACAGTTTGTCAATAAGAAAGGTATTAAAAAACTTCATAACAATGGCATTTTTCCAAAAAAAAAAAAAAAAAAAAAAAAAAAAAAAAAAAAAAAGAGAGAGAGAATGATACTTTTTATAAAAATTTATTTTTCAAAATATTACAATCAATGCTAAATAAAACGTGTTTTGGATCAACTGTTGAAAAATACAAGAGTCTAGTTTATTGTATTTTGGATTACAACCACTATTGTTTTCTTTTTTCTTCAATGTACAATAATGACAGCTGAATACAATTAATCTTGTGAGCATACTCGAAAACTAAAACAATGCAGTGTAATAAGTGGCCAGTTAATTGTTGTGTGACCTAAATCCAATTTAATACCTGGAACACTAACACTATGTATGGTAATGACAGCAAAATTTCTTTTTATTGCTTATGACTTGGAAAATAAACTTCAAGAGTGAAAGAGTATTCTTCAAAATAATATCATAATATAAGTAATTATATTCCAATCCCAGGATATTAAGAGTAAGTCACATCACAACATCCTTACAAATCCAAAACAAACGTGCAGCAGCAGTCTTAGGAATAGTAGTATTAAATATGTGCAAAACCATTTCCTAGCAATACATTTTCATCATATTAATTCCAAAGAATTAGTTTTCATACAATTTTTAGTGTCTTTATTAATGTATCTAATGTAGTATTTTGTATAATTAGTGTACTTTTCTTTTATTCCTATACATGACAACTACAATTTTTAATACTTTTGGTAATCCACTTAATTATTTTGAAAAATTTTATTTGATGTTCTTTGATTGTTTTCTTTTATTTATTTGTTCTATCCAAGGGGCTTTAAAAAAGGCACAGCACATAATTCTGAAGCAAATACAAAATATTTAATAGTGATTAATATGTACATTTCCAGTTATTAACACATACAAAGAAAAAATTCATCATACTACTAAAAACTTCAATACTACAATCGCAAGAAAATGTTATGTAAAAAAACAATGGTATTTTCAATTTAGCTTAAACTTTTCAACTAAACATATTTAATAAATAAATAAATTTCTATCTTAAATAGAAGAAACGGGAGTAAATTTTTATTATAATGCTTAAGTTTTTATTATGTATTTATATTTGTAAACTGTAATTTGCAGTTCAAAAATATATAAAGATAATACTGAAACATCTTATTGTATTTTGTATTGCAACCACTAGATATTGTTTTGAGATAAATAAAAAAATGTTTGCTCCTTGCCTTAGCAAATGTAATTATATTTCGTATAATATATAATTTTCAGCACAAAATAAATTTTTGGGTATTATATAACCAAAAATCGTTGCCATGTTTAATATACAGCATAAAAGGAAAAAAATCTTTTCAGAATATATATATAGGTTTTTGATATTGATGTGAATCCCGAAAGACAATCATTAATAGAAAAGTAATTAAATACAAGTAAATGCTCTTTAATAGGTTTCGAAATATTAAGTATATCTATTTTGAAATTATTTAGAATTCACAAAGATAATTACTTTATTTAAGTTTCTTTTAGTCCTTTCCATAAGAAACATAGTTATGAAGATGGAGTTTTATAGTTTCATGAAAATATATGATTGGTGGACTAACTGACAATGAGTCCTAATATGTTTATTCCTCAATTATGGGAATCAGAGAAATATTTTATCTGAATCTTTGTAAAATTTTAATTTATATTCAAGCAACTTTAATTAGAATTTAAGATAAAAATAATTTTTCACAAATTCAGGATACACCAAATTAGATATGATAAGACACGATTTTATTGAAATTAGTTATTATAACAGTTTTGCTTTTTTGTATACAAGTGATAGTAATATTTTACAACCCATTTTTTTCTAGAATTAACACTTTGAGATTTAATAGTATATATTTTCTTGAGAAGAATTATTAACTAATAGAGGTTTACACAATAAATTAGATATTTGGTCTTCAACTCTATATTGATGTGTGCATATTTACAGTTTTTCCAAGATTCATAAATGATTGGTGAATAATATAAAATAATTACTACAATCATACAATGTGCTTTCCCACATATAAAATAATATTAATAATGACATTTATAGCTTGCACTTTTTATGTCAGATTATAATCTTTCGTATAATCATACATTTAATATCAAAATAGTAAGCAATACTAAGTATTAATTAAATTATCCTACCTGAGTTGCAAGTCATTTTTTAAATTTAATAACAGGAAAAAAATCATTTGATATAAGAATTCAAATTAGTAAGCATTTGCTTCACAAACTGAACAAACTTGTAGAGTAAAAAACTTTAATAATGCAATTTTTTAAAATTTTTTTAAGCTATTTTAAATGGTTTTCTACCTTACTAAAAATTAAAGTAACACAAGACAACCATTAAAAAAAAACAATATAATTATTGTTTTGCAATTTTTAACACAGATGGATAAAAATTTCCAGGAAATTCACATATTAGAACAACTTTTTAAAAAGGAGAATCACTCACAAGTCAAGTCAAAGGATATAATTATTTTAATGGTAAAACATAATACAAAATATAAAATCGCTAAAAAAATATAATACATACGTATAAGCTTGAACAATAAGAACATTTTTAATAATTCAATTATTATTTAATTTTTCTAGAAATATTGAAATCATCTGCAACAATGAGATAAAATATATTTCGTGACATGGGAAGAGTGAGAGTTTTGTACTTTATAATAATTTACAATGTTATGCAATGAATATCATTAAAATAATTATCTCATATTCAAATACTCTTTAAAATTTTAGTTCATTATCTGTAAACACAAATACTTTTCCACTCGAATTTGCACCAGCCAAAACTGCAAGACTGGGATGAAATTCATTTACAGAAGTAATTGATGTTAAATCATCATCCACAAAATTATGAATATTGTATCCACTACTGCTAAAAACTTCTATTCTTCTTGGATACAACATGGACCCAACAATAAAAGCATCCTCAGAATTTGGTAACCATCTTGCTTTAAATGGTGTAAGCCATCTTCCAGTATGATTATTGTGACTAATAAATAAATTTTATAAAAAAAGTTTATATATATATAATCTTTAAACATCTACAAAAATGGAAAAGGTAATCAAAAGTATGCTATTTAAAGATAACATTTATTCATATAAATAATTTCTAAATCAGTCTATTACATAATACCCACATATTAAATAATGGATAAATGTGTATTATAATTTCAACAAAATGAAGTTGCATTTTAGTTACCAGATATATAGATTAGAACTGTTAATATTATTTAATAAAAACAATTTCTTGTTAAAAGAAATTACACCACCAGTATTATTGGTGATTAAGTATGAGATAATTCTTTAACAATTTAAATACGTAAAAACAATTTAGGAAAGTCATTCATTACATAAGTAAGCAAATCCAATTTAAGAGGTAATTTTTAAGTAAAATTTTTAAAACTGAATTCAAATGTATCAATTAAAAAGTGTAGGAATTATTATTAAATACACATGTGAAAATAGTTGAAATTAAGGAACAAATATTTGAAAAAAACTTTTCACACATGAAATTTCACACTTTTAAAATATCATTGACAAATTATACTTACTTAAAACAGATTTTAATCTATTGAAACTGTATGAAGTTTTTAATGAATGCTAGTAATAATTTGAGAACATCGGAAATTCGAGTGCCAGTTATTGTATGGCATTTTACGAATTTGATAATTTTCAAAATTATCTATTATATAATATAATAAAAATAAAATCAAAACTTAAACATTATTGGGATCCAGTTGTTACATTATACTTTTAAATAACCACAACTTAATTTAAAAAATATATTACACAAGAAATGAAATATAAATATTGAAAAATTACATTACTTGATTGACTTTTTAAAGAGAATCTCCTTTTCTACATTGGAGCTGTCAAAAAGGCTATAAAATATAAAAATAAAAAAGTTACACAAATTAAAAAAGAATAAAAATGTATGCAATACATATATTTTTAGATGTTTTTTTTTCTTTTTTAACTGTCATATAAGAAAGAAATTTATGATTTGAGGAATTCTCTGAAATATGATAGCTAAGTTATGATTTTTTCTTGAAAATCTTGGGAGATATAATAGTTTGCAAATATTTAACATTTATATAATACTTTTTTTTTTTTTTTTTTTTTTTTAAATCTGAGATGAACTGAGTTACATCTCAGATAAGTCAATTTCCATTAATAATATTTCTATACATGAATGGAGATTAAATGGCAAATTAATTGTATATTAAAATACATAGTATACTTTAATATATAATTAATTTTTAAGGATTAATGATCACAACATACTCACACAGTTTCTGAATCAATAAACAACTCCTTGTTTCAGTAAAGTTACAAATAAATTCCAGAAAAATTATCAAAAGATTACATAATTAAAATCTATAAAAATTAGGATTTACTAAAAATTTGCAAAATTTATGTTATTTTAACTTTTAAAGTGACAATTTTAATTAAAAGTGGATAAAATCTTGTATTTTCCATTATTGCAATTAAATTTTTAATTTAAATGAAATTTATGAATTCTGAATCATGTATTATTCAAAAATTTCATGCAGTTTTCCAAACCTCATGAGCACCTACACCTTTTTTATTCACCCAGATAATTGTCAATAATTATCATTTGAAGTCAAATTGAATTAAAAGCAGATAGAAATGAATTTTAAAATTAAAATAATGGTTTTATTAAATCCAGAAAGTTAAAATATATACATGACATACATTTTACGACCACTTATTAATAAGCTCAAGAAATTGAGAAAAAACCATAATATTTTCTGTTTAACAATATTGTAAATTCATATAATGTTATCACACAGCTGTAGAACTTCACTATTCAACCAACTATAAAACATTGTATGGTCAAATCATACAAATTGGCAACGAATTTTTAAATTAAGATAACGTGACTTGAAATTCTTACTCAAAATGTAACTTTTTACAAGGAAATTTGGCAAATAGATAATCCTTTCATGTATTTACATAGTAAAGATAACAACAGATCTAAGTTTGATTTTTAAACTGACAAAATAAAAATTTAAAAAAAAAAAATCAAATCACAAAAGAACTATTAAATATACTTTATTACAAGCTTACTATTTTAGATTACTTCCCTTTTTCCTTATTAGAATCAGACAAATTTTCACAGATTTCACTGATATCTTTCATTGATATCCATTGAATGTATTCCAATAAAAACATCTTATATTTATATTATTTAATGTTTTCAAAATGAAATGAATTTTCAGAAATTATTTATAAACATATGTAGTCCGTTAATGGAGTCATTTACACAAACAGGGTTTGCTTATATATGTATCATGGTAATGTATAAAGGTTAAACAAATATCTCTGTACATCTCAAACAAAGTCTACAGACAATTCACTGGAGTCGCATTAATTTTTCTTCGAATGGAATCTTTTAATTGAATCCTGAAGTTAGGCGATAGATATAACCTTTTTTCAAATGAGCCCCAACAGAGCACAGATGTTGCCTGAATAGAAAACAAAGCAGCACCACCAAAAGTGAATATAAGACTGGCATTATTTATAAAATAAGAGATTTGCATTCTTTACAATGAAAAATATCTGATATTTCATTTAAATTATGACATTAATTCTAATTTTTTTATACAATATTCAGCAAAGAGCAATATTATTTAAATCAATCAATTATATACAATACCAACATCATATTTTGAAGTCCATGAAAACAATTAAAAATGGCCTTGATGGCCTGGTTGAAAAGGGCGTCGTTCTTGTTACCAGAAGGTAGCGAGTTCGAATACAGGCTTATCCAAAGATCCGCTGTGTTCACTAATGGCAACTGAGGCACGTAAAATATGTTATGGTCACAATGTCTTCCATGTTCCCACACATTCAAAATTATTACCTCTGGGGGTATTAGGAGCCAGGTCATAGGTTTTCTTTGGCTTCCTATTTCAAAAATGGAAGACCAGATGGTGTTGCTATCTATGAGCTAAAGCTGTACTACCACCTTCGTATGGGGTGCTCTGTTTAAAAACGGAGCTGCTTTTTCTGATTTCATTCACTCAGTCTTTGGTAGATGGGCTTGGCTTCACCAAGAGTCATAAGTAATACCAACACACAATTAAATAATTGCAATTTAATAATGATAGATAGTATAAGATGTAAATATTTACCAAAGTGAATTATCTGCTGATGTAGTGACGATAAAATTTCCATTAACTGGAGAGAAAAAAGCAGAAGTCACTGATCGCTTATGATGTTCAATTTGAATTAAAGGCTTTTTTTGAAGTTTGCGCAAATCCCACAATTTCATTGTCCTATAAGTATAGGAAGCAGAATTAAATTAGAATAATATACACATTATTTGAAATCTATATTTCTTAGAAGTAAAAAATAGGGAGAAATTTTTCATTTAAATAAAATTGGACAATAAATAATGCACTTTTACATCATTAATTTCATCTTTGATTACTTTTTAAATTTTTTATATACTGCAGACTAAAATAAAAATTTTAACATATATTCTTGATGAATATTTAAGTTTAGAATAATAAATATTTTTTTAAAACAATTTCAATATTTTTAAAATATGTATGTTTGATATTAAAGTCGTAATAATTGTCTCATCTTTTTGTCAAAGACATACGGCTTCAATTGCAATGTTTAAATTAATGTAATACATTAAAAGTTGAAATCAATGCCATTATAAAATTTACTATTATTTTGAGATTTTTTATTAAGCAAATTTTAGTCAGTAATTATTTTTAGAACAAAACCAAAAAATCTAATCATACAACCAAACAATTTAATGATGTAGACACAAAATCCAAAAAATTACATGAATAATTTAATTTTCAGATTTAAGATCACACAAAAACAGAAACTTTTGTTAACTGACTACTTTTCTCAAGGGCTCAAATGAAATTTAGGAAAAGGAGCATAAACTGCTATTACAGGGTTAATACTGCATGTTATTTCAACTTTATGAAATTTGTAAGTTTATAAAATTTTGACATAATGTGTCACAGAAATAAATATATGGCAAGAAATAATTCTTTATTTTCCAAAAACATTAAGTCAATATAAATGTTTATAAATGCAGAAATATATCTAACTAATTTATACTAAATAAATATACTAATTAAAAGAGAGATAGAGGAAGTAGAATTATTACATTTTAAGTGAACACCAGACATTTTAAATTAAAAACTCATTTTGCATGTTGATTAGTATTACATCAATATTGTTTTTCAATTTGAAAAGCATAATGTGCTTACTCCATACATTACTAACCTTTCAGTTATCTAATACAAAACTTAACACAATTAATTCATTAGGATATTACCATGCATTTAAATATATATATATAAATAAAATAAATTATTTTTTTAATAACTTATTCAATTATAAAAAATGGAATAAAAATATATTAAATACACAAGACAAAATAAAAATTATAAAATAATTGATGTGAATATAGCTGTGTTTGTCTCTTTAATGCTTGATTTTTTCATAAAGTAAGCATTAAAGAGGCAGACACAGCTACATTCACATCAATTTTTAAATCACTACCATAAATTTCCCATTTATTGAAATGTGGGATTACACTAAGTGAAATGCTAAAAGAATTATACTTATTTTCAAGAATCTTACCCTTTATTATCTGCTGAAATAAATAAATTTCGGTTCACTGGATGAATGCTCACAGTTTTTATTGTTCTTTCATGACAGTCATGTCTTTTTTCATTATTTTGTCTAAAGAAACAAAAACTAAATTTGTAAATATCTTTCAAAATATTCAATTAAATAAACAAACAAAAAATTAATGTTATGTAATCAAGCATGTTAATATCAAAATGAAACCAAATAAATGTTACCTCACAAGAAAGATAGACTCTATGAAGCTATGAAAGAAAACTTTTTAAGTTTGTTCTCAATAATGCAATTAAATTTTATGACAAATGAAAACAAAGAATTTCAAATGCAGGTAATTTCTTATACCAATTATTAATTACAGATTATTTTAAAATTTTATCTTAAAGTTTTGTTCAAATAAAATTCTAAAATGTTTTTATTTATATAAATTTTTGGGTTAAAAAAATTTCAATTTCAAGAGCAAGAAAAATAAAATATGATTATTTAAGCTTTTGGCTTATATATATTATGGTTTCTTCAACTTAATCACATTCATTGAAGAAAGTAAATGAAGTCATGGCAAAGAATCTTGCAAATATTTTAAAGATTTAAAACAATAGAAAACAAGGATAAACAATTACCTTCCTCGCACATCTACAACTGAAATACTGCCATTATACATGGAAACTAGGAATGTATTTGAAGATAAGAAATCAAAATATGTACAAGAAGTTTCTTCAGATACATTATATACCTATAACATAGAAAGAGAGTAGGCTCAATATTTAGCATTATATATAAAATATTAAACTATTATGTAATGTTACTTTATTAACAAAAGCAAATTAACTCACTTGATCAAAAATTTTCTTTTCAAGATCTCCAATTCGCAAAGTACCATCATAACTTGAAGATACAATCTTTAGTGAATCACTTGGATTGAATTTTAAATTAGTCATACCTTCAGTATGAGGTGTAAAAACAAGTGGATTTGAATCAGAAGTCTAACAAAAATACAATAATTAAATTTGTTAAACAGAAAATCAATCCAAATTTAGCGTTTATTTCATTATTTAGAATCTAATTTAATTATAATGAGGAAAATATTTAGATAATTAGGAATTACCATATTTCCCTGTATATAATCCACGCAATCTTTTTTCAAGGTGAAAAGGAAAAAAAGCCCCGCATAATCTGCGGCAATTTTTTTTCTGGCGAATAGTCTAAAATATGTACCACTGATAATATTGGTGTCCCATTAAATAAAAAATTGTATAATATGATTAAAAATATAATGAATTGTACAGAAAAAATCATTTATTATGAAAAAGATCTGTCTACATCCACCTCATCGGAAAGTGCGGTAAACTTGAGATGGAAGTACAAGATCGATCAAGAGTGATAATTTCGAGAAGATTCTTGTAAAACTTATCGATATTTAGCTTTTAATAACTTTTAAAACAATGTTAGACATATTTAAAATATATATTTGCTTCATTAATATTTAAATGAAACAAGTGGATTATTTACAAACAGCATATTTTATACATTTTTCTTTTATACCATGCGTGCTTTGTTCACAACATAACGTTTGTCGGCATTTTTTCTTATTTGCTTTCACTATAGCTTTTAATTTATATATGCTGAGTCACTTAAAAGCTTTTCGCTTCCATATGACGATATACGAATTTAAACATTATTAAAAAGAAACAGCTCACATCAAGACAAATTGCGAAATGACGTTAGGGACATGAAACTAATATCTTTACGAGGAACCAAATTAGTTTTTGAACGTAATTGGACAAAGATGATTATAGTTTAAATAATTCAGGTGTGTTTTGGTACCACCTGTTATTTATTTTATGAAACATAAGTAGTATTGCTTTCAAAACTTTCTGGTAAGCTTTTCTGATGGAGAATGTTTTTTTTTATCAGATTATCCGACGGCAGGGTATAATACACACAACAAAATTCGGAACTTTTTTTTAACACATAATCTGCGGATTATATACAGGAAAATACGGTACTTAAAAAAAAAAAAAAAAAAGTTTACTGACTTAAAAAGTGACAAATAAAAATAAACATTTTTCTATGATAGATGATTTGTTTAGTTTAAGAATTTTATTTATAGAAAACCTATTCTTATATATTTTATATAGCAGATCTATCCCAGTTTCAGAAAATTGTATTCAAACAATTCTAATAATACATTTCAATTCACAAATTAAAATCACATCATAAATTATGCACTTTCTTCCATTTAATATTCAATGTCAATTTAATACATGTTATATTTTCAACAAACTGGTTAAAAACCTGTTACAACCATAAAATATATTTCAAGAATAATCACTTAAAATGTTTTAAGATTAATAATTGCCAATAACATATTTTCTTTTTACTTGAAAACATTTTGCATTATACCTTTATCAAACTAAACTATGAAATTCCTCAGAGCCAGCTTTATTAAAAATACAGCTATACTTGTTTGATGTGAATTTTAATGCAAAAATAAAAAGTGTCAAAGTATTTATCTTACAAATGAAATTAAAGATAAAATATTCAAACTACTTTGAAATAAGCCACATACTTATATAAAATAATAATTGAACTAAATTCTGGTAGGGCCCACTCACATAACTAATGCAGCACTATTTGTTATAAGCTGTTACAACATTGAAAAGAAAACAATAACAATTGTGGGAAAAACAGTGTAAAAAATGCATAACTTTTTTTTTTCAAAAAAAAAAAAAAAAAAAAAAAAAAAAAAAAAAAAATTTTTTTTACTCAAAGCTTTATTTTAAAAGGAAATAAATTGTTTTAGTAGTTTTTAAGAGTATCTAAGAAACATTCTGAGAAATAAGGAATTTAAGGAAAAATTTAGATCCACAATCTTGTATTCAGGGTAAATAAATCTTAACCTGAAGAACCTTTTCCTAGTCTATCATTCCATAAGAAAGCTCTTACATTTATTTTTTGTATTTTATCTATGAGATTCTAAATGAAATTGTTACCAAAAGCCATGGATTCTTTTTGATTACTGTTAATAAAATGATAATGTTAGTAGTTTGTTTGTCACAAATGGTCATGTTTTGCACACGAGGGCGAATCAGACCAGATCCTAAGGCTTAAAGTAGATTCCAACCCATTACAAACATTCACGCCCAAGGTGGGGTTCAAATTTAACGAACTGTTGAACAGAAGGCAAGAGTGTTAATCCTTTGGCTACCAGCTTGAATAAAAAATATACATTAAGATGCAGATTTATGTTTGATGTAGGGAGAAAGAGAAATTTCAATGAAGAAAATAGTAAGTTAGCTTTAAAAACTTAAAGGTACATAATTAATGAATTTTAATAATATTTTTGGTTCATATATTTACTATTGCATAAATCTTAATGTATGCACAAAGAGCAATAATACACAATCATTTAAGTAACAGAGACACTAAAATAAGACTATTTAAAAAATTTTTCTTTTAGATAGAATTCTTATATTAAAAATAGCTGGTTGAGGCTCTTGTAGAGGAATTAATATTCAGACAAAAATTTTAGTTTCAAATGATGTAATTTATTTAAAAAATTAGAACTAGTAATAACTATGTTAATTTTCCATATCAGTTTATTTTTTTATTAGTGTTAAGAAATATATTAGTGATATTTTTATCCATCTTTAATCTCTCACTAGGAGGAGGGAAGAATCTCACGAATTTTATACAGATTTAACTAGTTTTGATAGAAAATAATTACTGCAGAATTAAGAGTTCATTTGACAATCTTGACTGACGTTGAAAACTATCCTTGATGTTTTTAAACACATTTTAATTATAACTAACATATGCTTTTTACTGTGACTTTCTTTCATGTAAATTAATAGGCATTATAATTTTTAAATAACTTTCAACCATTAGAAATTCTGAAAATTTAAAAATTGATATTACCTTTTACCCTAATTAAAATCTATATTTTATTCTGAATATATTTTAAAAGTTGTAGTAAACAATGAAAGGATTTTTGTAATAGCTTAAATGATACTTGATAGATGATTCACTTATAAATAACAAAAATTTTGGACAAAAATGTAATTTTAAACTTTATGAAAAGGCAGTAAAGCTTTATACATATGCTTGAATATATATAAATTCAATAGAAAAATTAATATTAAAAAAGCAGATTTAATTAAAATGATTTTCAGATTTTGTACAATTTATCCTAATTGAGTAAAACACACATTCAATTTTACAAGAAAATATTATACACTTACTACATTCCAAAATCCCATATGCCCATACTTGCTACCTGCAACTACAATAATTTTATCAGTTGTAGGATGAACAGCAAGAGCTGTTGTTCTAGAAGGCACAACTTTAGCAACATTTGATTCTTTGAGCTGCATTTTTTTGAAACGAGATGCATAACTGAAAGAATGAATGTAATGAGCATACTAGATTATTGTATATTGAAAATAAAGGGGTCATTGTAAAATCTATTTTATTGAATCTTACATCATAAAAAAAGTATCTTTGTACTATAATAAAAATTAATGTAATAAATAATAAGAAAATATTATTTTCAATAATCAAGATTATCATTATACTGAGTAATAAAAAATTTCTAAACTAAATTCTATATAAAATTTAATTTATAACAAATTAAAGATTTTTGATGTGAGAACTAAAATTGTAAAGCCTGAAATGAGATGAAATTTCTCATAATTATTGAATACTCTTTTATGACTATGAATAAAGTTTTGTTTAAATATTAGATGAAATTTTAACAAAATTATGAGTAAAATATTCAAAAAAATTATATATCTATAAACAAAAACTTTACAACAAAAAACTATAGATTAAAAAATTCAAAATCATAAAAGTTTGCTAAACTAAAAATAAATGAATATATTTTGATAACATGTGTAAGAGTTTAAATTTATAATTTGATTAAATATTTAGATAACATTAATTTGGCCAAAGTTGCACATGATGTTCTGAAATGTCATTGAAAATGAGACAATATTTAACATGTTCATTCTTATTTCAAAGTAATTAATTTGCATCGATTTAATTATTTCTTTATTTTTACTTTTTACTAGTCCCAAAAACATTGGTAATTTATAGACAGGCTGATTTTAAGTCAACATTTTATTAATATAATTTTAAAATTAAAAATCAATTTTTTTAATCTTTTTTATGCATAAAACTAGATGCATGAATTTCCCCTATCTTAAAATAGTGCA
Source organism: Latrodectus geometricus (assembly GCA_026290005.1). NCBI lineage: Eukaryota > Metazoa > Arthropoda > Arachnida > Araneae > Theridiidae > Latrodectus > Latrodectus geometricus. The sequence continues at coordinate 163,581 of JAPDSC010095877.1, forward strand.
ATGTTATTTTAAGATTCAAAAATAAACTTAATACAATTCGTTAAATATTTTGACAAATCAGTTTTTTGATATTTTAATTGTAAAATTTATATAATAATTATTGTGCTTGTATTTTTTATTTGTTTTAAAATATACTTATGACATTCTTCATTGTAAAACTATTAACATTACAAAAATAATTTCTTTTCCCATAAACATGTCCTCAATATTACATACATAGAAAAAGTTCCAATTTTACCCTTAGTGAATGATGAATTTAAAATTTTAAATAAAACTACTCAATGTTGCTATTGAAAAAATATTAATATTGATAAGATATTCATGAGAATATCTTATTAACTTCAAATATATTTGAAAGTTTATAAAGCACTTGACCAGTTTTTTCTTTTTTTCCCCACCCAGTTAGACATCATTAAAATTAAAGGTAAGTTTAGTATTTTTAAAGTTCTATTTTTGATTAGAAATATAATTTAAAAATCCAGAATGAAATAATATTTAGGAATTGACTTTTTAAGTGAAAGACTTTCTTACCTATGCAAATTCACCAAAATAATTTCAAATGAACAAAATGCTTTAACTTTTTAGAGTGTGAAACCAAACTATTTTTAGATAAAGAAAATAATTAAAATAAGTAATATGAATGATAATGTTCTGAATGTGGATACAATATTTAATAGCAAATATTAATCAGTATAGCATGTGAATCTATATGGGAAATGTAGGGTTAACAGCAATGATTCATAAGAGCAGGCAGGTCATCAATAATACTTGTAAAGTCTTTAACATTTCCAAAGATATATTGTCAAGTCATTAAGGTTTTAGGGAATATTCTGCAGAACAGGACATTTCATGAGCATGTTCCATACAACATCAGTTGTATTCTTGTTGGATGAATGCATTGGTTATTCTACATTCAAAGCAGTCTAATACTTCAAGTACTGGTTTCAATATAAACTCAGCCTTTTTATACTTTTTGTTGAAAAATATGGCACCAGGTAAAATAAGTACATGCCAAGACAAACATATGTGTCAATGATAGCACCACAATAAATGACTTGCAAGGAAAAGTGCAGAGATCAGGTCAGACACAGATAAACACCCCTGTGTTAATAATGAAACTAGTACTGTTCTGTTTCGCAATGATACTATGAATTTGAGATAGAGTTCTTGAAATTTTCAAGAACAATATGCATTAGTAATAATCATTTATACAGAATCGAGATTCATTGGTGAACAATATATTGGTCTATCGCTCATATTTTCAATAGATATAACCCAGAGACCCTTGAAACCTCTTTTAAGAGACAGCATCAATTGCACATAAATTGATGTTTGTTTATATATGGTTTGAGTGCATATGGATTCATGCAGCCATCATAAATACTTTGTTTGGATATCATTATTCCCAATAACAATCAAACTTCATTGATGGTATAACTCAATCAATAACACTGAGCTTGTGGATGCAAAATTCAATCTTTGAAGAAAGTTATAAGTCTAAGATGTTCACTATCAGATCTTTGTAACACTGTATGTTAATTTTGATAGTGATTCTATAAGCTGATGATGATCAAACAACTTTCAATGGTAGTTGTGTACAATGGACGACCCCCCCCTTCAATTGCTTATCAACAAATGTTTCTACTTTTGATGACTATTTTCAGAAATTTGGAACTAAGAAATGAGTACCAAATGTTATGTTCAATACAATGAAATAAATAAATGTTGAAATAAAAACGTTTTTACATCCACCACATCACAAATGTGAATATTTTATTGCAGAATAGTCTTTACATTTTACTGCAAGATAAATATAAAAATGTTGCTGTTTTGACATATTTTTCTCAAGTTATGATAGTTCCACTGCTTGTTGCTGTTTAAATATAAGATTGTATTAAGATATTAACTTAAGATTGAGAACAAAAAATAAAATGACATTTAGAAATATTATATTACATTTGATAAAATATATGCAATAAATAAAACTAATAAAATTGATATCAAATACAGTATTTTAAATAAAAACCTTCTATTAGGTAAACAGATTCAGTTGATAGACTATGATTACTGTTCACACAAAGGCTAATTTTGCCAGCATAATTTAAGCGAATTTTTAACTACTATAAATAGACATTCTCAAGAAAATTGAACTTAACTTTTGAGCTGAAGACTAGTCTGCTCATCATTTAACTACTAACTTAAGGTATAAGTAAAATGAATTAAATGGTAAATGAAGCAAAGTTGTTGCATAAAAATTATATCAATTTTTATAAATTATCCATCAATAGTTCTACAAAAAACAGAGAAAAATTAGTAAGAACTTTTGAATATAATGATCTCTTTCATTAAATATATTTCAGCTGCTAATTTTTAATCTTTTAAAACCACCAAACAAAAAACAATTGCTATCTGTTACCTTGCCACTGTTCACATTTTCAAGTAATTAAATTAACCACATTTGGAACAATATTTGATATTATGAATTTTTAACAATATTAGAAAGACATTGCTTATTATGAATTTTTTTTGTCCTGAAACTATTTAAAAAAATAATGTAATATTTATATCACAATTTGGGCCACAATGAATGTAGGTAAAAATGATGAAAACTGTAAACTTATATATACCTTTAATTTATTGAATTTTTGTTTTTACACTTAAATGTATAACAAGTGCATTTTACAAAACTCTGCCTTAAAAACTGATTAACAGAGTAATGAAATTTATTTGCTCATTCTTTGCAGAAATATAATTTACAATTTATCATATTGTTCTGTGTTATAAAATCAAGACTGGATATATTAATATTTTTTTCAGTTTAGATATTTACTTTAGACTATTACTTCTTTTTTAAAACTAGATGCAAAAAACTTAAAACTATTTGAAACAATTAAAATAACTATGAAATAGAATTGTCTTGGAGAGCAATTTTAATGTAAACATGATATTTAAAAATTTATTTAATCAATGGAAGACTACAAAATAGAAAATTATTTTTTAAGATAAAATTTTTGTAATAGATAGACTGCAGATATTTATTATGGGTTTGAAGAACAAAATAAAAGATTTCATAAAGATTTAAAAAGAATAAGCAATTTGATGTATAAAAGAACATAAAATAATTACAGGAAGGAAATTATGGGATTATTGACCAGAAAATATTAAATGGAATAAAAGGGAACAGTTAAAATTTGCAATTAAGAAAAATTGTGAGGCTTAAAAAGTTGATCTTGTTTTTATTACTATCAAATTTAAATATTTTACAATGAATTTTTAGAGTTATACAAACTAAAATACAGCAACAAATTTCTTACTTTTCAAAAATTTGTTTCTCTTCTTTTGAATGAAAGACAAAATCATTAGAAAAATTAAGATAATCTTCTTGATCCTCGACAGCATCACTAAATGTAAAACGCTTAGGCAATATCTAGAAAGAAAAAAAAATTTATAAATGAAATTGATTTCAATTTCTTTTACTTTAAAAGACATTTTTAAAAACACAATACCCAAGATTATTTAGTTGTAAAAATCAAGAAAAGTTAATTCATTAACGTAAATTTTTATGGAAAACGTTTTCCAAAAAATTGCACTTACTTTACATTTTCATAAAATTATAACTTTTAGGGAAGGAAGAGAAATATAAGCAGTTAGTTTACTACACATAGATTACTGCAAAGTTTTATCATGAATTTTGATTAAATGAAAATATCATTTAGAAAAATCACTAAATCATTTAGAATTAAAGCAAATCAATAATACAAAAGAATGACTGAGAAAACAGGAATAAATATTTACATATCTTAGCTAAATTTCAAATAACTTTTCAATTCTGCAAATTTATTATTCCTTAATTATGTAATCATGTATCCTTAAAGTTTTTATTTTCACACAATATCTTTATATATATGTATATATATAGATTAACATATTCAGTAATACTAAATAAATGTACATAAGCAGGTAAATTATGTTAATAAGCTGGAAATTAAGACAAATAAAATTATTCTTGAAAACTGAAATACTTTTGAGAAAAATTTTCAATTTTAAAACGTATAATTCAGTATCTTGAAGTATAGGTATATCCACAGCTAGCCTCAAAAGGAGACACAAATAAAACTAAACATTTAAGAAGTAAAATAATAGATTCACTTTGTTACATAATTTTTTATATTACACTGAAAATTTTATGAAAGAATAATATGTTGGTATCCTTAAAGTAGGTAAAACTGTTGTGAAAATAGTGATACTATCAAAATCAAGCTTTGTATATTGATGCTAGCATAGCTAAGTTCATGCTAAAATTGAAATCTATAATTTAGGAAAGGTTAAGTATTTCAAACATAATTTTAAATGTAATTAAGAATTACTTAAACAAACAAGAACATATTTGAATCTTCTACAAATAATTCTTACATTTTTTAATTAGAAATTCATATGTTTTGTGTTATTTAAAATTTCCAATTATTGCATGCACAATAATTTTGCATTGATTGACATCAAATCAGATAATGATACTAGAAATGTTTTAAGACCCAGATAATTAAAAGAAAATTAAATTAGTATTAAAAGAAATTGTACAATGTGATTGTTGGCGTAAAATTTGTATCAAGAAATCATAAAATATAAGTGAGGTTGAATTTGTTCAATATTTTCATTGTAGTTGATAGAAGAATCTAAGACAAAGAAAAAGAGAAATAAAATAGACAAAAGAAAATGTTATAGCCAATAGAAATTAGTAAGAACATGCTTATAAATTCAAACTTCAGATGAACTGAGCTTTATTATTCTCAACTTCAATAATTTTAATGGAAAATTACATTTAATTAAATCAAAATTCAAGCAATTAAATGATTACTTAAAGGACTAGCATAAATACACAAAGTTGTTTAAATTAAGCTACTTTTCTTGGTTCTTGTGGTAAAATGTTTCCTATAAAATTGACAAATTATTTCAAAGCTGTTGAATGCTTTCTGCAAGCAAAATATTCAGACAGAAATGTGTTAAGGCTAGTGAAAATAATTTCAGAATGAAAAGATAATATTTTCTTACATTTTTCTTGATATGCTTGAATCTTACTAAGCAAAAAAGCATTTATTAAAAATTTAAGTTTCTACCAAGAATGCTATATCAAGAAAATTATCAATTCTACAATTATACACCTGATATCTGACACACATATAATTCAGCAGCTCATTTCAATGTCTTCAAGTCATCATTTGTACAAGAGCTCATTTTTTGTTTTTAAGAGAAAAAATTAAATAAAGTAGACTTATAGAAATAAATGTGATTGGAAAATAATCTTTCATTTCAAGGTTTCTAACTGATTAATAATATACAGAAAAATCAACACATTTTCAGCATAAATTAAATAAGGATATAGTTTTGTCATTAATGTTGTTGAAAGTGTGCAAAATCTAATTCATTAAAGATTCAAGTGGTTTTAAATTCATAAGCCAGGATTATATAAGCTGAATTAGTAATTAAAGAATACAAGATATGTACATATGCTCTGTTTCAAAGAATTGCATCAGACAATGCTTTGGAATTAGAATCAAGATAAATTAAAAATTTTTTTTAAAATAAAATTCATAGACAATTATAACATCAAAGTAACCTTAATTTGTTTTTCCTCCGATGCTTCAGCAATTGCCTTCTTAAACAAGGAATCCTCAGAGAGATCAATAGCAAGCTTTGCAAGTCTTCTACTTTTTCGCACAGGAACAGGTTCAGACATGTTAGGTCTAAAAATATTTATACATTTTAACATGATATAAATATGCTGACATAGATAAGAATTAAAAAAGATAATACATTTGAATTATAATTCACAATCATTACAATAGACATAATTATCACATTACTATCAAATAAATAAAATTACAATTTACTGATAAATTTGGTACTTATGCATTAGTACCAACTTAGCCTTTTTTGTACCAAACCAAATCAGCACAATGGGGATCGTATTTGTGTGTTCTAATGGAAGAATAAGAAACATCGGGGAATAACATAATATTATTTGGATTGTAGTTGTGCACATTCATATACTGATATCAGGAGAATGAAAAAATCTGCTTGGACTCTCTTTTAAAGTGAATATCAACTATTTTCCACCAATAATTGATTTATTATTTTTTTGGCAAGATTATTGTTATACTGATTTGGCTTGGTGCAAAATTCATGACAGTGATGCTAATACATAAGTACCATAAATTTGAATATAATAGAGATTTAATTTTTTATTTCAAGCATGTTCTATATAAAATAGAAAAAGGAAAACCAATATTTCCTGTCTTAATTGTATATAATTTATTTCCTAATCCAATTAGCAAATGAATCAAATTTAAAAAATAAAAATATTCATAAATTTTTGTTTCATATATATAATTGAATCATATATTCACAAATCCAGCTGATGTTAAGATACAACTGAACTAAGAATAACTTGCAAAAAACAATTTACCCCAAGAAACAAGAAAGTAGCTTAAATTAAATGCTATATTTTATTTTTCTGGAGTACACCTAGCATCTACCAAATGCCACAATACTTATCTAAATTTTATATTAATTAAAAATATTTTCAACACAAAATATGATAAATTTGAAGAAATCAATGTGAATTTTTAAATTCAAACACAATAATTGCAAAGTTATTTCCCAACTTTTAATAATCATGGTGATTATTTGAATCAAAAGAAAAAGATCATCAATCCCAAAAGAAAATATAACTAAGATGAAATTAAGAAAAAAAAACCATTTATTTACAAATTTACTATTAATATTTAATACATTGGAATTACTATGCTTGGCAACAAACCTTTTCTACCTGTCATTAGGGAATTTCCTCTTGTTCGCTATTCACCTGCGAGATGGCATTAATGAAGGTTTGAGAAAATCCAGCCTTTTATTATTCTTGCGCAAATACAAAATGAAACTTCACTACTACTGACTGAAATTAATGAAAACTTGGACAAGTAGATGTGGCATTCTTACTGATTTCTCCCAGTTTTTCTGAGCCTGTAAACTTTGCTCTTTCACGCCTACTATGCTGGTCCAGCCTACAAGCTTATAGATTGTTCTGACATCAGCCTTACACGAAATAGAAGAAAATTGATGTAAGCATCCTCTCCCAAGTACCTATGCTAGTTGTAACTTATCTCTTTTACCTGGTCTCCTCCATCAATGCATCCAGTTCCAACCCCATAAAGTTTTTGCACTACAGTAAGCAATTTATTCTTTAGTTCGGTGACCTGTAACAAGTGGCTCCTTTAGGACTAACGCCTTAGTGAAATTACCACCTCATCTAGCTACAAACTGTCAGTTGCTTGATAATCTCAGAAATTATTGATTGAGAAATACATTTTATGAAACATATTTAATTTCTTAAATTAAATGATGTTTTGTGAAATTGACAGAGATTACATGTGTTCCTATTTTTCAATCACTTATAATTATTTTAAATTGTTCTTTGAAAAATAAACTGTGAATACTTTTAGCATAATAAAAAAGGGTCTCCTTTTATTTAGCACATTGCTCATACATACAGCATTTGTTTTTTGCCAAAATCCTGGAGAGTTACAATGCCTCACTACTGAAATCAATCGACTCTTCACAATTACCTATAGCTAATAAATGATTTTTTATTGCTCTTACCACCTGAGTAGATTTATGTTTGAATATATGTGTACACATAACACATCACAAAAAAAAACATTGTAAGGTTTTTTTTAACATCCACTGCACATATCGTATACTGGGAGGATTTTTCATAGATAGTGGGCTGTATTTACATATCACAAGAGAGGAAATCCCAAAAATTCGCAAATACACATTCCCATTTGTACATGCAGAAGCACATCCATCTTCCATTGTTCAATTTTGGTTGACATCAAACATGGGACCATTCATTGTGAAGAAAGCTTTTTAAGAACTTGGCCACAAAGAAGATTTGCAGGATGACACATGAAAGTTGCCAAATTCCAGAAAACATATTATCTTCAAGGAATACTGACATTTAAATGACTTTTGTAAGTTTCACAACCATTTGCCATTTATTTTTCAAATTAGTGTGGTTTCAATTCTATTATTACTTTCAAAACATAAGAAAATTATGAAATTTATGTGCTGATAAAGAATTTATTTTTAATGAGAGAAACTACTATTGAAGAAGAGCAATGATTTAACAAGTCCAATTTGGATGCTACTCTATCAAGACGAACAGTAGAAAAATAATTTTCTGATTTTATATGTGGTCATGCAAGCATAAATGGTGTTGAATGCTCAGATCACAAAGTTCCAATTATTCAAAGGGGGGGGGGGAACCAGCACACAATTGTTTGTTCTTGATCGTAAATTGAAGTTGCAAGTGAAAGATAATTTAATGATATCAAACAGCATCAGTGGATTCAATATTTTGTGTAGTTGATTGAATTTTACTGCAGAAGATCCTGAAAAAACTGCACCAATCATATTTTGCATGAATTTCTGCGGGAAAATTATTTGAAGTAGCAACAAAAATTTCTCCCAGTTGATAAAAAATATCATACTGATGACTCAAGCCTATTTCTGAGTAATTAAAAAAGATTTTTGTGCTATATGGATAAAACATGAATCCAACACTTCAACCCATAAATTGCTGAATGAGCAATGATTATAAAAAGTCTCTGTAAGCAAATAAAGAAAAAAATGCCATTCAAAAAAGTTTCCACTTCTGCATTTTAGGATATGTCTTATATTCTATTTATTGTGTTGGAAAAACAATTAATAGCAAAGTAATATGGGATTATTTGTAGAATGGAAATAAAATATGAAAAAATTATCTAAAAGAAAGAAAAAACCGCTCTTTACCAAGGCAGTACTCTTTCATAAGCCTGTCAAACTAACAGAGGGAAATAAGGATTGCAAACTTATCTCATGAATTGTATGAATCAGGTTTCTAGTGACTGTTTGCAGATATAGGAAAAAATGTTTCAGAAAAAGGGATTTAGCTTTAATGTAGTAACAATTGCTAAAGAAGAATTCAATTTTGAGGTTAAAGATTAAAAAAAATAGTAAAGAAACATAGTAATAAAGACTTAATATGAAAGAAACTATGCCAATAGTGTAAGTCAAATCTTAGTAAAATTGTTTTATTTGTCAACCTATGAATTTATTGAATAATATGTTGCATCTACACAATAAAACCATTATTCTCTCTTTATCTACCATATTTTTTGTCTGGTGGTGAATTGAAATAAGCTGCATGGAATGAAATTAAACTTAGACCAGTGTAGGTCCTTAACTTAAAATAAAATCTATTTCAATATAAAATTTTGATAAAAGTTAAACTTCAATTAACATTGATTTGAACTTCTTGTAAAGTTACTTTTGCCATGATATTATTAATTTAAATGTAATATTTTGCTCTGAAAGTCTTATCACTTGAAGAATGGAAGCACGAGGATCTATTTTTTCCTTTAAAATCTTCATCAATGCGTAACTGCTGGGAGTAGAGAAAATATTTTCAGTATCAAATACCTATTCTTTCTTCATTCCTACAGAAGAAATTTAAAAGAAATAATGATATTTAATAAAAAATTTTTTCTACTACTTCAGTGAATTTGTTTATTTCTTCCAATATGCTGTTGATAGAAAATATTACAGATTAAAGGAGTCCTGACTACTATAACTAAATATAATTTTCAAGCATTCAATACCTTAATTGTTTTTAGCTGATCTATATGTGGCACCACATTTTGTATAGCTTATAAATATTTAGAACAAAACTGTCATTATTTTCCAAACTGCAATTACCCCTGAAATCTATATGTTTTTCAATTGCAAGCAACAGCCAATGAAAGCTAATGAACTTGGGTGGCTAGTATATTTTTATATATGGAATTATTAATGAAAGGAGTGTTACTAGTAATTACAAGATTATTTCACAAGATTATTAAATAAAATTTTAGTAATTTTAAAACAATGCAAGGAAAATATTGTGAATTTAATTAAGAAGATTAAGTGGTCAAAAATAAAAAAATTTGTATAGTTATATTACACAAGCTACAAGAAAATAGAGTACAATTATTTTTCTTCAAATTATTTAAGCATTTTTTTTAAAACAGAAGTACAAATTATTATTTTAATAAGGCAGAGTTTTCAAAGAATTAGTAGTATCAAGTGATCAAAAAAGGTTCTGTTTGTACCATTAAAGCAATAAGTTGCATTTCGTAGATCAGTTAGCTGTTTTCTTCAGACAGATTATGCGGAACCCAAACACCTGCTGTTTGTTTTACCAATCTGTTGCAAATGTTCTTGGATAGTCAACCAAAAATACAGAGTTAAGCAGGTTAAGAGTATTTAATAGTTCCTTGATTGTCTGATACAAATTTGCTCCCACTTGCGCCCTTAATATGTCATTGTCTAAAGTTGGTCTTTCTGATGGATGTGAGTCAGAAAGATCAAACATACTGGATCTAAACCTAGAAAACTACCTTTGGTATTTATGAACATCTAAGGCACTTGAGTAAACATAGCAAATAATTTTGGTAGCAACTGTTGTATTAACTTTTGGAGTTTCACTAACTTACAGTTGTAACCTAGTGAAACTCCAAAAGCATGTAATGGCGGTTATGAATCTCTTCTTTTATTTGGCTAGCCATTTCACTCAAAATGGGGAAAGAAAACTTAAGGTTTAGGTTTTCATAACTAAACAAGTCACATTAATTTTGCAATGTCTCTGGTACGACTTTCAACTACGCAATGAACTCATAAATGGTAAAGGTTGGTTAGATTTTATGGCACAAAGTCCAAAAATGAACATGCTTCACCAAGACTAAAATGTCTCAAAAACGGTAAAGCAGCATTGACAAATGCAAAAACTATATTACTTTTTGGCCCCCCTAATATAATACACCTAAGTCTGTTTTTACACGGTAGATTGGTTCCAGAAGAAGCCGTGTAAAAAAAAAA
>JAPDSC010095899.1:0-13385 GCA_026290005.1 Latrodectus geometricus
AAAAAAAAACATTTAATTTTATTGATTTTATTTTAAAAATGCTATATTTGCATTAAAAACACATTCTTTAAACCAAGAGATTTTTAAAATGATATCAATTTGTCAATATATACTGATGTTATCAACATTAATTCTAAAAGTTAGAAAGTGACAGAATAAGAGATAATTATTAACTCACTAATTATTTTATAGCAATTTCACAAATATATTTTGGAGATTCATATCAGTCACTATAAAGCCATTTTACAATGACTTCAGTTTAAAACAATACCATTTTATGCATGTAACTTTTTAAGCAATAAATTGCCAAGAATTACAGGTAGGTTAGAAGCAAATTAATAAAAACTATAGGTAGGTTAAAAGCAGAAGTGTCACTTACTAGCTAAAAATGTCTTGTATGGTGATTTCAAGTTTTGACAGAACAAGTTCAAAGTTAAGCACCAGTATCAAACATAAGGTATGGTAATTAAAACTAGGTGAGATCACCCAAATTACATCTTTGAATGAGTGTCATGTGGTCTTAAATGTACATGATAGAGATATAACAGCTGAAAGACATTATTAGTTTATATGGAACAATAATATTGAAATAAACTGCTGCTAATCGAAAGGCTATTAATAGACTGTTAATTGAAAGGGTTATTTACATCTAGAGACTAGTGGCATGTTTTCCTCTCACAATTTCCCAGGACAGTCTATTTATCTGGGGGGTTGAGAGCACTAATCTTGGACAGATAAAGATTAGCAACCTGTCCTTTTCAGTAACAAGTCAAGATTCAGCACATAATGCTATTCTCAATTTTCATTTGGAAAGGAATTGAGACAGGCTATTATTTTAGCACTACAATCTTTGAATACAGTGGAATCATGATGCACAGGTTGCACTGCTTCATAGTGACAGCAACAGAACATAATGTAGGAATTAGATTCTCAAATCTTAGATCAATCTTACATCACGATGCTTACTAAATTCTTACATGTGATTTCATCAGTGAATTGTGAGAGACAATTTATTTTTATGGATGATAATACCCGACTTTCTTTGTGATGATCTGTGCTGTATTTCTTTGTGATAATCTGAAAAAAGATATTTACTATATTGTCAAAACAACAGTCTCCACCCACCAGCCACTAAAAAAGGTGCTTTTAGAAGAATAAGATTTACTGCCCCAATCATTAAGTAATAGCCTTATTAAAAGTATGAAACTGCAACACTTGTATATCAGTACTCATTAGGTGAAACAATAAAAAATGCATCATACTTTCATTTACATAAAAGAATACTTTCCAACCTTGTGAAATTTTTACAATTCGATTTCCTGAAGTACAGAATAAAGCATTAATATACAAAATTTTTTAACGTTGAACCAGTTTTTTGTCAGTGAAATCTCATTTTCCATGCTAGTAATTTTAATTTTGGACAGAGTGTATGTGTTACTTCAAAAGCTTGAAAACTTAATACACACATAATCTAATAACTCAATCAACAAATTAATAAATAGAATCATTTTTAAACCTTAATGATACAAAAAATACTAATGTGTGTTTTACTTATCTAAAATATTGAAAAATCTGATTCCATGCATTAATAGAGCAAATCATTTAATTTGTAGATTGAGTTATTAGATTATGTGTGTATTAAGTTTTCAAGCTTTTGAAGTAACACATACTCTGTCCAAAATTAAAATTACTAGCATGGAAAATGAGATTTCACTGACAAAAAAACTGGTTCAACGTTAGAAAATTTTGTATATTAATGCTTTATTCTGTACTTCAGGAAATCGAATTGTAAAAATTTCACCAGTTTGGAAAGTATGTAAATGAAAGTATGATGCATTTTTTATTGTTTCACCTAATGAGTACTGATATACAAGTGTTGCAGTTTCATACTTTTAATAAGGCTATTACTTAATGATTGGGGCAGTAAATCTTATTCTTCTAAAAGCACCTTTTTTAGTGGCTGGTGGGTATTGAAGAAAATTGTTGATATTATTGACTTTTCTTGGAGCATTCCCTCAAGTTTTTTGTGGTTGGGATTTGGAGACTGTTGTTTTGACAATATAGTAAATATCTTTTTTCAGATTATCACAAAGAAATACAGCACAGATCATCACAAAGAAAGTCAGGTATTATCATCCATAAAAATAAATTGTCTCTCACAACTCACTGATGAAATCACATGTAAGAATTTAGTAAGCATCGTGATGTAAGATTGATCTAAGATTTGAGAATCTAATTCCTACATTGTGTTCTGCTGCTGTCACTATGAAGTAGTGCAACCTGTGCATCATGATTCCACTGTATTCAAAGATTGTAGTGCTAAAATAATAGCCTGTCTCAATTCCTTTCCAAATGAAAATTGAGAATAGCATTATGTGCTGAATCTTGACTTTTTACTGAAAAGGACAGGTTGCTAATCTTTATCTGTCCAAGATTAGTGCTTTCAACCCCCCAGATAAATACTGTCCTGGGAAATTGTGAGAGGAAAACATGCCACTAGTCTCTAGATGTAAATAACCCTTTCAATTAACAGTCTATTAATAGCCTTTCGATTAGCAGCAGTTTATTTCAATATTATTGTTCCATATAAACTAACAATGTCTTTCAGCTGTTATATCTCTATCATGTACATTTAAGACCACATGACACTCATTCAAAGATGTAATTAAGGGTGATCTCACCTAGTTTTAATTACCATACCTTATGTTTGATACTGGTGCTTAACTTTGAACTTGTTCTGTCGTAACTTGAAATCACCATACAAGACATTTGTAGCTACTAAGTGACACTTCTGCTTTTAACCTACCTATAATTCTTATCAATTTGCTTCTAACCTACCTGTAATTCTTGGCAATTTATTGCTTAAAAAGTTACATGCATAAAATGGTATTGTTTTAAACTGAAGTCATTGTAAAATGGCTTTATATTGACTGATATGAATCCCCAAAATATATTTGTGAAATTGCTATAAAATAATTAGTGAGTTAATAATTATCTTTTATTCTGTCACTTTCTAACTTTTAGAATTAATGTTGATAACATCAGTATATATTGACAAATTGATTTAATTTTAAAAATATCTTGGTTTAAAGAATGTGTTTTTAATGCAAATATAACAACATTTTTAAAATAAAATCAATAAAATTAAATGTTTTTTTCTTGCTGTGTAGATTCTAGACTAGGAGTTTCTTTTGACCCAGTCAAATCTTCAGAACCTAAAAAATCATCTATTGGAGCTAGAAAACCTGTAGCAAACAAAAAAGGAGTAAGAATTTATTTTAAATAGTTTGCTTTCATTATGAGATAAATGTGTATAAATTATTCAAATGCCACCAGAAAAAAACTGTTTTAAGTCAGTTCTCTTTCTCTCTTTTTTCTAAAATTCAATATTTTGTATATTTTTATTCAATTCATTTTGTTAAAATTTGGTACTTGAGCTTTTTGTGGTCACTACATACTTGTGTAAAAGATGAATATTGAGTGACAAAGAAACAGTCACTGATTTACCTTTCCCACATTTAAATAATTACATGGCAAACAGTCAATATACATTTCTGTTCCTAATGTTTTAAGTTTTCATAAATAGTTTAGTAAGACATTCCAACATGGCATTTACTAGTGTTCCTCTTTACATTCATTCAAATTGAAAGCATTGTAATTATCTCTTACAAAAAATGTTTCAAAGTTTTAATTTAAAGTTTTAGTTTCTCTCCTCATTTTACTTAGATTTTTCTTTCACTTTCTTCTAATTTGATTAATAATGCTTAACCAAATGTTAACAAGCCCGAAATATATCATTCAAATTATCTTATAATTAGGCTTTTAAGTCTACTTTCCCAATTTTGTTCAAATTTATGAAAACAATACAAGAATAATAATTCAATTTATTGTAAATCTTTTATCCCTTTAATAAAATTATTTTTTTAATGTTACAGAAATTATAAAAGAATTTTTATCTTTTCCATTTTTAAGACTTGTAGATTTTTAATGAACATTATTTTTAGGATTATTATTTAAGATCTTAGAATATTATAATAGTTTATTGCTAGCCTGTTATTTCTCTAGTTTTAATCTGTATTCATATTTCCTTGGAAGGCATAGATTTACTAATTTTGCAAAAGTACATGATTTACTGTCAATATTTAAATATAAGCTTGTGATACATTAAAATTTATTTGTTAAAATTTTCACAAGTGTAATGAATTTTCAGAATGACTGGATGCAATTGAAGAAATTTTTAAGTTAAATAAACTCAACATACATTATAATTTAAAACATTAAATATATAACATTACTACATTATAATTAAAAAAAATACCAAACAATAGAAACAAATTTTAAAAAAGATTGGTATGTTAAATGAGATATAATTCGAAGAGTTACAAAATGTAAAATTTCAAGGTAACTCATTGTGAAAAGAATACTTGTAAAAGAAAGAATGTTTACTTATATTTAACAAACAAGTGATGAAATTTATAATTTGTATAACTTATCAGTTTTATTTATTGAAAGCTTTTAAAAAGTTAACAAAGCTTTAATTTGCTTAAATACTTTTTAAATCTTTCAGGAACATTTTAGTAAATAATTTTGTTATATGTTGGGAAAACTTAATTAAATTGACTGTAGACATTCACTTCTCTGCAAACTTATTCATGATTTTACAAATTAGTGACTGATCCCTAAAATAATCCCATAGACACCACAATTTTAATTCCAGTTCATGATCTAAAATTTTGTTATATCTATTTTTTGCAAACTTATCTTTATATCTTTTGAATGTGTTTTTCTTTTGCAATCTGATTTTTTTCAGTTTATTTGATTTCATTTGTTTTATCATTGAGAAGCTTGGATTGACAGCTTTATCACAGAATCGTTAAGTTCTAATTGTGAATAGCTGTATTACTCACTTAAATCCAGAATCTTTTGAAGAACATCATTTAGAGTTTCTTCCTTCTCTATCTTTCAAACTATGCATCACAGCATAATCAATAGTGTCTAATTCAATTTATATCATAGTGCACTTTTGAAAAGAATGATCCTGGACATTGAGTTGAAGTGTCCCTCGGTAGTTAGCATTCTATTCTTAATGCACTTGTTGATCAATGATTGGAATGATGTTAAAGAAAAGATGTTATCTAGATTATTTTGCCAATCTAATTTTATTAATGAAGAATATTTATTTCCTCACTCGTGGGAAAATGAGTTCCTCATATTTGAATTTTGATAAAGAAATCCACTGCTAATAAAGAAAGGAAATTTTATACCAGGACAATTTAAATGTGGATTCTGTAATTTCTTTGGAAAAAAATTGAATAATAAAACATTATGAATAAGAATAAAGAAGCTTTCAGATATTGAGCAAAAAGAAAAAGTAATTCAATGATTATTTAAAGCCAATAATTGAATAGTTTATGAATAAGTACTTTGAAAAAAAAACTTTGGGAAAAAGTATTTTTAAAAATAAATTTTGAAACTGAAGAATGAATTATTTCATTGATAAATAATCAGGCAAAAAAAAAATAATAAGAATTGTTTTTAACCACTTGCGCTGGCAAGGAATTCATCGATGTATGTACCAGAACAGTCCAGAATAACTCGTTGTTATATGGAACATCATTATATATGTATATAAGGATGACATACATATCACATCATTGATGATTCTGTGACAAAAGCATTATGATGTGCGTGGCACGTCTTTCCAGAGCAAGTGACTGAAACTATTTTTTTTATAAAGTCTTCTGCTTTCTTTTTAATTCATTAAATATTTTTCTATTTCCTGAACTTTCAATTATAAAAATCATTTTGATACTCCCTAATAATATGTAAAAATAAGTATCTACTGTATTAAATGAAATTGTAAAAATTTCATTGTCCTTCCGCTTCTATATTTCATATCTTATATTTTTGGTAATTTTTTCTCATGATGAACTACCTTTAAAAACATCTTGTTTGAAAGAAAATTTATCATGAAAAATAACAATATAACAAGCTCTTCAAAGAATTATATAAAATTTACCACAAAAAAATTATTTATAGGATATTTTCCATTATTTAAGCTATGAAAATTATAAGGTAATTTAATTTTAGACCATGGTAACGAAGGTATATTATTATGGTATTGCAATGATAGCATATATACAAATTTTAATTGAAACAGATATATACTAAATTAACAAGATTAACAAATTATTTCCTTCATTGCTTTTTGTAGTTAATTTTTTTACTGTAGAAAAAATCTTTACAATTTTGATTTGCATTCAAAATATATTATGAATTATTAAATATGTGCTGTTTTAGTCTTTTGAATGATTTATTTGTGCTGTTGAAACATTGCTTGCATTAAGCAATGTATACAACAAAAATTTCTGTGTTATTTAGCCTATTACAATAAATATTACTCATAAAATTAATGTGCTATAGTAGTTTATTTTAAATTCAATTTGTAAATACATACTAACTCATTTACACATAATCAGTGGATTATACGCAGGAAAGTACTGTAATTTTAAATTTGCAAATGCTTAATTTTGGCTCTCTTTGGTAAACATATTTTTTTATAGCTTGGTGGAAAGAAAGGACTTGGTGCTCAACGTGTAACAGCAAATTTTGATGATATAGAAAAAGAAGCTGAAAAACTAGATCGGCTGCGGGAACAAGCAAATTCTGAAGCTATTTCTCAAGTACCACCTGAAGAACAGGAAAAACAAATGTAATTATAATTAATTTTTTAATGAATTGTATCAATGTTATTCATAATTTAAGCTATGTTAAAATTATTTGGCGTATGTTGGATATTAGTATTGTATTGTTGAAAAAATTAATAATCAAGCTTCTCTTTCACTGGTTATTAGGAAGCAGTGTTATGTATGTATTAATATAATTAAATGATTGTCAGATTTAGTAAGAAAGTTGGTATTAATGAGATAGCTGCTGTTCATTCTTATTCATATGTTTATTATCATATCCTTATTTGTCATATTATTTATTGGATTTTAGATGTTCATAATATTTCCAAATAATAAACTCATAATTTACTTTTAAGCATTTGTAAAATGTCTAGAAAATTTTCTAATGCTAAAAAAGTTGATTTCTCTTTAAAATATTTAAGTTTTTTACACAGCACTAAAAACTACTTGTGCTCTTTTTTGTAATTAGTTCAATTATTGGCAATCTAAGTAAATGCTATATTAATAAGTTGTTGACATAATAATAGATGAACATAATTAATATGGTATGGCTACCATTTAAAAAAAAAAAACTATTCATGTCCTTTTTTTTTTTTAATAAAAAAAGCTGAGATTAATTTTGGTGCATTGTCATTGTAAAATTGAAATTACAATTTTCCATATTAGCTACATTACATTTCAGATACGTAAATGTTATTAATATTAGGTTTTAAGTCATTTTGTTAAATGAGTAATTCTAGAAATAGACTTACCTTTGTAAGAATTATTTTAAGTTATTTAATTATAAGTAAATGTTCAATGTGCATTTTAAGCCACTAGCTATGTATGTACATTATATAAAAATCATTTTGAATATTGTTTCTGAGAATTTTAAGTGGAAATGTGAGAACTTACTTAACATTCCTATAAGTACAACAAGATATCAAAAATATTTATCTTACAAGAGTAAATTTATTATGTTTTCCAAAAGATTTGTAAATTTAATATATATATATATATATATATATATATATATATATATATATATATATATAAAATTTATATATAAAATTTAAAATTACAAATCTTTATATTTAATTATATATATATATTTTATATTTAAACGATTTGTAAATTTTATATTTAAAATACTTACTCAAAGCATTATGATTTCACTGTTATAAATTTTTAAGTTTTAATGCTATAAATTATTTATAATTATGTATAGAAATTATAATTTTAGTGTTATAGACATGTTAAAAAATTAAGATTTGAAGTCATTAAGTTACAATGGTAAATATGCATTTTATTTTGGAATATATGTGTATATTATTAGTTTAAAATAAGGTGCTTGATAAAGTTCTGTGGCAAATTTTTGAAAGAACAAGCTGATATGCTGCAGTGGTCTTTTGGTATTGTAAATAAGAAAAAGATCCAAAGTAATTTGTTGCAAATGATAAATACTAAAAAATATTTGTTTGGTTGATTATCACATGTCAAATAATAAAGTATATCATTTGCAATTATTTCTGTGAATGCACTGAAATAGGTAAAAAAATTATTCCAAAACTCCAATTGTGTAAAAAAATTGTGTAGAAAAAAAAAATTGAAATTGTATTTAAAAAAAAAAAAAAAGATTAAAATGCATGATAAAAGTTGCTATAATAATGGTTTATGGGAAAAAATAAATTTTTGTAATAGAAAAACATTTTGTATTTCAATGCAGATAAGTGAGCCTGACTTAGCATAAAGGTTTTGTTGAAATGCCAAGCAAAATGAAGTTTAAAAATTTTTTAAATTTCATAATTGAGAATTTTAAGATTGTAATTAATCATTATTTAGATTTTGGTATGAAGTATTTTCAAAAAAGAGATATAATTTTGAATTAAATATTTGATTTCTTTTCATCAGTGAATGTTTTTTTATAAAGAGTTTCTAGTGCCTATTTGTATGAGTAAATTGAAAAATAGTTTAATACAAACTGTAGATTCATGTATTTTTATATTTTCTTTAAATTAAATTTCCATAAGAAAAAAAAAATAAAATTTAAGTTATTTTGGTTATGAAATTTGCTGATTTTTTTAACATCAATTGTACTTTATTTCTTAAAATTTAAAAAAGGGTTTAATATTGTTTAAGTCTTTTGATATAATAAAAATGGGCATTGATGTGTGTGATAATAATTTGAAATTAATGAATGAACATCAAATTTTCTAGATTTTACTTTTCTAACATAAGAAATCTGAAATTTAGCAGTAAGCAAATTAATTTTAAGAATTGTCATAAAGGAATTGGTGTTATCACTGTAGAACCGTTGATTAATGAGTGTTTTAAAAATATTCATTTAAAATTAAATGATATGTATTAATTTTCTATATCTGAGTTGGGGAAGTAATAAAAATATATCTAAAATGCTGATCATCACATGTAATTATTTCAATAATGGCACATATAATCAGTACTATATGGGATAGCAATATATAATAATACATTATAGCAATACATGAATAATGTTGCTCCAATAGTTACAGAAGGCTTAAATATACAATTTTTTTTAATTATGGTTTTGATTTTTCAGCTGTTAAAATGTTAAGTTATGATATAAGCAAGATTTGAATCAAATTTTAATTTCATTGACTAATTATCAATCTCTATAAATTTTAATATTTTGTTTTTACATAAATTTAGTTTCATTCACAATTTTATAATTATTTTTCATTCTGTAATTATCTTTGTGTAATTATAACTCACTTTTTAGAGCTTCAGTTCGATTGGCATATAAAGACCTAAGTCTTGAGCAAAAGAAAACTGAAGAAAAACTTCGTCAGATAAACCCACAAAAAGCTGAACAGTTAGAACGCTTAGGAATGGGCTTTGGTGGCAGAAATGCAAGCCATGTTGCACATTCAGCTGCATCTGAAATGAAACTTATTGCTCAAGATACTCCTTCAGGCACTCAGAAAAGTAGAGATATAGATCCAGATGATGATTTTGAATTTCTCAGTTTTACTAGTGGTCCACCTAAGTATGTATTTTCCATCCATTAATTTTTAATCATTATTCATCAAATAATTGTAAGGAATTATTGTTGGTAAATTAGCATAAACACAAGAATTATTTTAATACAGAATAAATTTTGCTCATAATATATTTAAAAAAGTAATAAAATGTTGATTTTTACTGTAAGTCCTATGTGTGTAACATAATAATCATATTTGGCCAGGATTATTTTCATATAAATTGTAAAATAATTTTAATAGAAAAATTTCTCATTCAATACCTTTTTCCATTAATTTGAATTTCTGTGAATAAAGTATATACTACTATGTAAATATTAACTAAATTATTGAAAAAATTTATAAAGTTCTAATGAAATTTGCCTTTAAATACATGTAATAAATATAGATATCTTATGTCACCATTTAATTATATTACTAGCAATACATTTATAAAGTTTATTAATTATGGATGTATTTAATTAAAATTAATGTAAAATACTTTGCTGTATAGTAAATTTTAGTTTTTATTTTTCAACATTTTTTAATAGAAGTTCATTATTATTTCTTGTATATTTTTATTGCTATTGAACCTTAAGCCATTTAAAATGTATAAACCTTTTAGCTTTGATTTTTTCTTTACTGGGTTTCTTTTTCCACATTTTTATCGTTATTTTTATTTATGAGCTCTGATTTGCTAGCGACTATCAAATGTTTTCAATGTTTTATCTTAAACATTTCTAGGTTTGTGATTTATATAGAATGTTAATTTTGAAAATTTCTTGCAAAAAATAGATTTCTCTGCCTAAAATCACTGAGCAAAATAATTATGGATTATATTTGGGGATATTTAGCACCATGACAATATCAAAAGGTTAAAGCAATGATATTTGAGTGCATGAATGTTTTTGAATCACAAGGCTAGATTTTTTGTATTGTAATGTCATGTAGTGCAATTGTTTTATTATTTTTTATTGTTTTTAATAGTTATTCTTTGAAGATAAAAGAAAATTCGTATCAGATTAATATGTTTTATTTTTTATTATCTAGCAACTTAGATTTACTTTACTAGAATGTGCAATTTTTATTTACTATCATTTGATTCCTGTATAGTGCTTTTATTTTAACTTTTAAATAAAATAACTTTTTTTAAAAAAAAATGCCTTGAAATAGAATGTAATTTCATTAATAAAATAATTTTCTAGCTTATATAAAAGCATTTTGGCTACTTTTTTTATTTGGCTGTTGAAGTTTCTTTTGATAAATAACCAGATTTCATCTAATGCTTTTTTTTAAATGATAATTTTATAATTTTTCTAATGTAACGCTTCAAATTGTTCCACCAAAATGTTCAGATTTTTTACACACAAATAAATTTCTAATTCCAGATTGATTGTAATTTTTACGAACTATAACTAGAGCTTTTTTGACAGATTTATTTATTTTTTCACTATATAGTTTCTGTCACTCTTTTCATGTAATTTTATGCATTTCTGAATAAATTTAAAGTTCAGATACAATTGAAAACAACAATTGGTGAACAGTTGCATTACATTGACTAATTATAAATAACTTATCATACACTTTAAAATTTTCTCCACAAGACAGTTTTCTTTAATTTTTTTTCCCAAGAAATCTGTTAATATGGCTAATCTGTCGTTCCCTTCTGAATTACCCATCGAAATGATATTTAATTTTCAAAATGAGTAAATTCTAGGATCAAATAAAGGTCTTAGAAATTTTTTACTCAAGTATTTTTTTCCAGCATGCTGTTGTTCATAGCAATTGTAAATTGAATTTAATAATTTCAAAGCTATAATTTACTTGCTAGTATTAAAATATATGCCATCAAGGATATTAAAAGATAACAATTAACCTGGTTAATATTGCATTTTAAATTAATTCAATAAAACATTTAAAAGAATTAGAGATAATATCTCTTCTTATATTAATAACTAATGAGGATTTTATTACAAAGTTTTTTAATAGTATTTAGATATTGTTATTGATCACTATCTATTCTAATTATAAATGGTTACTATTATTATCCATGATCATACTTTTAATTTGAACGTTGCTAATTATTTTAATATATAATAATTTTTTAAACTCTTTTAAAGCTGCAATATATCAATTACTTTTCAGAATCATTTTAATCCTCATTAAATATATTTGACAAGAAATTCAAAGCTGATTTTGTATTTTATAAGTTAATTCAGTAATTGATTATTCTGATTATGATTTAATAATATTAAATATCTTTT
Organism: Latrodectus geometricus; assembly: GCA_026290005.1. NCBI lineage: Eukaryota > Metazoa > Arthropoda > Arachnida > Araneae > Theridiidae > Latrodectus > Latrodectus geometricus. The sequence goes on from JAPDSC010095899.1 coordinate 11,929, forward strand.
TTATATGATCAAACTATTTTTATGAACTACAATATTGTACATATACATATATTATGAAAACTAATTTTATTGTCTATTTAACAGATATGGAGATAGTCCATTTGTGTCATCTCGTTTAAATGAAATAACAGCTAAAGGCTCTTGGATTAATGAAAAACTAGATAAAAGGCCCTCTGTAGATGCTTCTACTTCTCCAATAAATTCTGGGTAATTGACTTTAGCTCTCATATTTAAAATTCAGTTATTTCTATAGCAATAGTTTCATTTTGCTACCAGATAATTAATTGATGTTTTATATTAGTTTACTTTTACAAGTTATACATACTGTTATCTAAGAAATGTTATTTATTTTTTCAACAATGAGATTTAACTATACTCAATGAGGAACTTTTATGAGAAATTTTAAAAGGGAAGAGAACCAGTCCATTTAAAATTTCTCATAAAAGTTTAAATGGAATGGTTTTTCTTTTTGCAGTATAGTTTTTAATAGTTGTAAATTATTCACTGAAACTTGTGTAGATTCAATTAAACATTTCTAAGCAAATTTATTTGTATTGTCAACAACAGTTTGAACAAATAATTATCTGCAATATTTTGTTTCCAAATTATTATTTAATATTGCTAACTATCCTTTAATTATTTTTCTTTTGAAATGTTTAACATAGTAAATTTTTTAAGCCAAAAATAAATGTTTCCAGTTTTTTGAAGTAGATATTTAAAAATGAAATTTACAAATATTAATTGTATATTTTTGAAAAAAAAAATTTTTTTTTCATGTACATAGCTATAGAAAAGGAAAGGCTTAATGTTGAAACTAGCATAATAGTATTTTATATATTTTTATTTATAGTATTTTTCTTTATTTATGCATAGTAGTATTTTATGTATTTAAATAAACAATTTGAGTAAAATTTTTAAAGTAAAAATATTGAAGTTGCAAATTTATTTTTCTAATGGAAGGCCTCATTGTAAATATAGTACTGATAAGAATACAAGTGTTATACTATTACTAATTATACTCTTGTTATTACTAAATAAGTAATAATATGTACTCAGACTTTTCCTTAACCATTGTCTAGAGATTATGAGGTTAATGCTACCAGTGGTTTGAAAACTTTATTTACATTAAAAAAAGAAGCTGATATGTGTGGGTTTAGAACTTTTTATGCCTTCTAAAAAGTTTTGCAATTTCTGCTTTTAAATTAAAATTTTTGAATTTTCTGAATAATTTCTTACTCTATATTTACAAAGTTATTCTCAGTTGAAAAGTTTTTATCAAAGAAGCGCTTAAAATGTTTATGTAAAATGCATATGGGGCATGCATGTATGGGCATCTAGATAATTATTATAAGAAGCACATGTTGCATAACCTTTTTTAATCATAAACTGAAGTACAAATTTTAAAAAGTAAAAAAAAAGGGCAAAACAAGAAATATTTTCTCATTATTCATAAATAT
>JAPDSC010095915.1:0-10653 GCA_026290005.1 Latrodectus geometricus
GGGAATGAAAGATACAAGCGTTGCAAAATTAGATTTATTGAAAAACAATGATAAAAATGCCGACCACGCGTCTCGCAGCAGAGAAGGAACGACTCGCGCACCCTCTCAACAGTTCCTGATATTGCAACTCTAATATTCTTCTTTCCTCATAATTCTGTATATTTTGTCGCAATTCTAATTTCATCTGGCAAGGATTTTAATATTTCTCTTTTCTGAGACTCAATGTTCTTATGTAATTATTGCATGTCTGAGTGGGCAGCATAATCCTTGTTAATTTGTAAAAAAAAATTTAGATCTATGTGTATGAATATATTATCTTAACTTGGCATATTTAGAAAATTATTAAAAATTTTTAATTGAATATTTTTCAAATATATTATGTTTTACTGGTCGCGTCAAAAAAGTACTTTTTATTAGCCACTTTAAGGTAATATTCATATTTTTGTTGAAATTACAAAAATGTAAATAAAGAGGGGGGAAATATTTTACATGATGATACCTTATTCTGGGACAGTATATATACACCAACTATTTAACCCAGATGGTAATGGACTTAATCAGTCTCTAATTAATTTTGTTCTGTTTGTAAGAAGTGAAAAACATATTTTAGGACACCCTTTTATTTTTATTACGTTGTATATTTCTTTTATATATTTGCTAATTTTTATATAATAAAAACTAACATTATTAATAAATTAATTTATAAAATTTAATTATTATAATATGAACTTTAAATATATTTGGAATATATAATATTATTTTTCAAATTTATTCTCGTTTGTAAATATTATTTTAGTAACATTTGTTATCATAATTATTATCAATAACTCAAATACACATTTAATATGAACTGCAATGTTTATATTAATGTTGACGCATTACTGTTAAATAAATAACTCTGATTGCATGCAGGTCTCTCATTAGTAGAAAAAAATCACACAGAATTTTCACTTTCGATCACAAGAATTTTTTGTTTCATTTTTGAAATGCATTTTCTAGGATGTGCGTTCTTATATTAATTTGTGAATGACTTTTGCAGAGTAACAGAAATTTTATTCTGATAAATCTTTTTGATTAAAATTGCCATGAAGCTGATTTCTTACTCGTTGCTTCATTGACTTGACATCAATTATGAATCTCACTTATCTTAAAGCCACGAGTTTGAAATACCTAATTTACACGTCATTTTAACGATTATTCAAAATCCTTTTTTTATTTCTATAAGTGTGATTGATGCGGCAGTTCAGACATCATTTCTGTAAGACAAAATTGTCTATAAAAATGAATACAGATTTAGTTTTAACTCTGAAAATGGCCGTGTACTCTTGTTTGAAGACCTCTTGATCAATCTTCCAGTCTTTCTTCAAACGAATGCTTAGCACTTTCGCCTTCATTTCAACTGTTGGTGGATTCTATTCCCACATCAGACTAAGATGTTTATAGCAGTTCGAAATGCATTTTAAATTTTAAGTCTTAGTCGTTAGCCATTGTAAAAGAAATTACCGAATTGCTAGCCACTGTGTACAAAATTGACCGTTGGGCGAAAATCAAACCTTATCAATTTTTCAGTTCTGGTTCTATGAATTGCTTAGGTATTGGAGGAATAGGAAGTTGTTTTCTTTATTTCAATTCTGTTTGAATTTTACGAAATCTATAGTTGCTTTTAACGTTATTTGATGGAAAGTAAAGAAAAACGAAAACTAGATGACCAGAATATTCAGTGGTTACGCGCGCACACGTATATATTCTCTCATGAAAAGTTTTTCTGGGCTATTATCCAAAGAGATACTTTATTATCGTTTGAATATGCACCACAAAAAAGTTAGGCCACGTTTCTTGATTGGGGAAATCAGATTTGATCTTATTTGACACATTCAATTTTTGCAAAAATTAAGCTTTCAATCATTTTACTTGTTTAGCTTGTGTAAAATCTCTTTTTGCACTGTTTGTTATTAGGAATACGTCTGGATTTCAACTGACAGTACATGTTGGAACATGTATTGCATCTTGCTTTAAACTACCATTATATATTTAAATTTTTTAGCTATACTTTTTTTTTTTTTTTTTTTTTTTTTTTTTTTTTAAGCGTGTTGACTTGGTTGATTAGGGCGGCCTTCTTTTCATCAGAAGGTAGTTCGAATATTGACCCAAATGAAGATGGTAAAAACTCCTTAACGGTGGCTGGGGCTTGTAAAATTTGTCATCGTCGCAATCTCCTTTAAGTGAAATGATACCTCTTTGGAGGCCATTTATCTAATCCTTGCTTCTAAATTATGAAGCTCCCCATTTCAGGGGTCATGGTTGCACACCCACTGAGTGTCCCTCTCTTTAAAATAAGGTGCTACCTTTTCCGCGCCTTGTAGTGCTGAAAAATGAAAATCCTAGCAACGGGGCATTAGAAACAACATTTTTACTTATATTTGAAGTTCTAATCACTTATTCATCGATGGTACCAACACACACACATTCTTTTATTCAATCCTTGCAATTCTTTATTTGTGTTGCAACTTCATTATAGAAGATGTCGTTGTGATGAGCATGTAGACCAGTGATAAAAATTAGCAATTCATAAATGATACTTTAATGTGCATTTGTCATAATGTTAAAATATTTTTTTCTATATGAACATTTTACTTTGGAACAGATTTATATAAGAAAAAAAAGTGACGCATTTACAAGTTGCGAGCTAATAATGATACGAGAGCTCTATGTCACATTCTTAAATTTCTTGCATTTTATGGTATTTTTTGTGTAGATTAATTTGATAATATATATAGCTCTCTCTCCCTCTCTCTCTGTGTTCCTTGTGAGACAGTCTTTCATTTCATCAGTGGGTCGATAAAACTGAGTACCAAACATTCTTGGGAGCTAAACACTGGGAGGTTTTAATTAGGCTGACATTCTAACCGGGACACGCTTAGCCCCCCCCCCAAGGCCCTCGGTTATGAAAACAAATGTAGGCTTGTAGGCTTTGGAATGTCGGACGACTTAGTTTAGTTTAAGATATCATATATCGTGGAATTAAATATAAAGCATAATTTTATCTATATCTTGCAGTCGATATATTGCATTATATAGCAGTCGAATATCTAGCTCTCTGGCTTATGTTTCAACAAATCGCGATTTCGATCCTCCTCTTGAATGTTACATTGTAATGGCTCGGAATGCTGTTTAAACTGCAAGCCCCATTTGATGAACTATTTGCAATAAAAGATTTGGAATATCGTGGCTCTTATTTAATGCAAATATAAAAATAGCTTTGTTAATTTAAACACACTGAGAAAGGATATAACTGTGAGCTAGAATTTGTTAAAAACTAGATTTTTATATAAGCACACTGTATAAAGCACGTATGAACAAATGTTAATTGATTGAATTGCATTTAAAAAAAGGAAATGATGGGGAAAAGTTTGAAAAATGTCTATTTTGTTGAATATTAGGAAGGTTGAAAAAGAAAAATTGCGAAACAAAAAGAAATACCGAGCCAACTGCCTGTGTGAAAAATGTTTAATTATAAGAGCAAAACCACGCAATTTCTTAATGTCATTGATTTCCTTTTTCATAGAAATTTTTTATTAGTTTGAAAAGAAATAAAAACGTTACTATTAAATTTTATTTAATGTATTAAAATTGTAATTTTGTAGCCATTATATCATTTAAAAATTCATAATTAAAATAGTTATAATTATATTTAAAATTAATAATGCATTTAAGAATCAAAATTCTTAAAATAAATACATTTCTTAATTCTCGTTGTGTATTGCAAAACACAAACACACAAAACTGACTCATGCAATTGTTGGGAAATCTGACTTACGCTATTACTGTCAATAATTCCTGGCTTAAGTATTTATTTAGGTTTAGTATTAGATAATTTAATAATTTCTCTCATTCTGTACTTTTAATTAAAATTAGCTTTAATAATTTAAGAATTGGATTAAATTAATAATACACAAACTGCACTAGCTCTTCTGAAAATTAAATAGTAAAGAAATAGTAATTTTGCATGTTGTACTCTTATAGGCTCTACATGTCAACAAAATTTTAGTAAATGTGAGGAAACTAGAAATATGTTCTTATAGAAATTAATATAAAAAGTTAAACAATTGTTTTTGGGTGTAAATTATGATTTATATAAATAGTATTTTCTTTAAAATTTTTCTAGTATTAAGAATGGAAATGAAGCATATTAGTTTTGTCTATTTACAGGATTATTGTGTTGATTACTGATGGTCAGAGTAATTACGGTTACAGCCCAGTTAATGAAGCTGTTCGTTTGAAAAGAGAGGATGTTATAATTTTTGCAGTTGGTGTAGCTAAAACTAACATGGAGGAAGTTAGAGCTGTTGCTTCATCTGAAAATCATATTTACATTTTAGAAGAATTTTCGTACATAAAAAGTGTCAACAATTTTCTTAAAAAAGGTAAACATAAAATGTCATAAGTGATATTTGATATGTTTAGTGTTTTAGATTTTAACTATGAACTTTTACACAATATATTATTTTTATATATTTAATATATATATTAATATAATATTTATTAGGCGTAAAATTAATATATATATATATAATCATTAATAAAACATAAATTTTACTGATTACAGTTCTTATTATTACTTATAACTAAAATTTAAAGACTTATATTTAATTTGCAAATATTTTTGAAAATAAAATATTTTGCTAGTAAAATTTCAATATTTTATAAAATATTTTTCAATATTTTCATGACGTGAATATAAATATTCCAATCATTATTTCGACAGTGAAGGTTAATTGAGAATAATATGTTGAGTCTATACAATTCAACACATTCATCAATTTTTATTTATATAATTATGAGTTCGATTTTTAAAAAGACCACATTTAATAAAGATGTTGAAAAACATGCATTTTTTCATAATATTTTCTTCTAGTTTTCAATATTATGTACTACAAACAATCCAAATTAAACATTTTAGAATTCCTTGAGCTGTAAATTGTAAGGAGTTTTAAAAATTAATCCATATTTCTTACTTTTAGCTATAAGGGAAGTAAGTTGGGATTATGTAGAAGACACTTCCTTGTGTAATAACTTTTGTACTAACCACAGTAATTGCTGTGATGAGAAGGCCAAATGCTACTGTGGAACTATTGGGGGCGCTTACGAATGCAATTGTGGGGCTGGATACTATGGAACGGGGCACAGGCATGACTGTCATCGTAAGTATTTTCCCCTATATTTAGGAGTATTCTTGATTTAAGTGAATTGAAGTTAAATACTTCTTTTTTTATTGCTTTCTTTGATAATCATATTAATTGTAAGCTTTTTCCGTGTTGCTAGTTAGCTAGTTAGCATGTTGCCGTAGCATTTTAGTGTGAATAGTTTTACAATGTTTTTATTTTAAAAGGAGCACAAATTAAGAAAAATGTAAAAGATCCAGTTTCAGAAAAAAATTGTATGTTAATAAGTGTAACTACTTTTAGAACGGTTTTTAATGTAATTTGAGGGATGTTTGCTGCGAAGTCTATATTTTCTCTTGTATTCCTAAAACCATTTTAAACTCTGTATTTCTGTACATCGAATATCTCACAGCAAAAATTCAAAATGAGGAAAACCATGATGTTGCACAAGCACAATGAAATGTTTATAAATGTCGTACACTAGGCTAAAATATGAAAAACAACGGTTATTTTGAAGTTAGAGCATGTATTTTACTCTCCGTAACTGCTTGCAAAGAAAATAGATTTTGAGTCTGCCAATCTTCATAACTCATAGTATACAACACACTCAACGCAGGTGCAATGCAACAACAAGTGTTATGCTTTCATACACTATTTAGTACACCTTTCTAGATAAAAAATAAGATGTTCATTGTTATAAATTATCATTGTCATCAACTTTTCAGAAAAATAAAGAAAAGGGAGTAAAACGGTAATGCTCCGCAAACATAATGACGTATAAGCATTGCACAAGGCTTCACTTCAAAAATTAGCATTGATTTAGCAGTTAAATTTCAAAAACTACACTCAATAGATTTTTTATACTTGATGTCTCACAAATAAATTATCTTGTTGAAATAGCGGAAGCTAGAGAAGAGCTATAAGCTAAGTTTACACTAATAATTGTTATTATTTTTAATATTTATTCTGTGAAAAATATGGTTTAACCAAGAATTATTTCAAATAAATAGTGAAGGAAAATGTTTAAATTGTGAGGTATCTGTTTCGTTAATTATTAATTGTAATTAATATGCTAATTAAAAAAGATCTCTCGTTTCACTTTCTTACTTTTTGTCAAAGAAACAATCTCGTTATTTATCGGAAATAAAAAAATATCTTCATAGCGTTGAAAAAAATATTTTCTTATTCATTTAACATATTTTTTATTTAATTTGTTTACCTATTTCAAAGATTTATCATGTTGAAATATTAAATTTTCAACTGGAATGTGTCGAATGAGTTTATTTTTTGGATTTAATTTGTCATGAAATAATCCCAAATGATTACTTAAGTTGTAAGAAATGGAAGAAGTTTCATTTGTGTATTTAAAATAACTTACAATTTTTCTTTGATATGCTTTACTGAATCCTTCATACACGTTATAGAAAGCTAAAAATAATGGTAGTATATTAATTACTATTTTTGAGACATTATAAACTTCGATTCATTTAAAATTAATTTACTTTTTATTAATATATTTAATGAATAGAATTGATAAATCTGGTATATGATTTTGTTATCATAATACAAATTTTTATGGAAAATGTTGAAAGTTGAGTATGTTATTTGTCTTCAAATTTTTTTAGCCTGCCCAAGAGGTACATATAAGTCTAAAGTGGGAAATTCTAATTGTATGCTTTGCCCAGAACATTCCACAACTTTACAAGCCGGAAGTATTAGCGAGAGTGATTGTATATGCGACAGTGGATATGTGTGGAATGGAAATTATTGTAAGAGTAAGTATGCCTTTTCATGCATTTTCAAAATCGAAATCATTATGAATTTGTATTAAATTTTCCTTAGATAAAATTAATTATCTACTTTAAATTACTTATTTTAAAACATTTTTATAAATAGCTTTTTATCTATTCATTGCATTAATTTAACAGTGTTGATAATAAGCTCTAACAGAAACTTTTTCTCTCGTACTATTCATCAGTTATAAGGCTTATCTACAACTATTACTTACGAATCGTCTCTGTTGGGTTACACAGATCTGTGTCTATCTGTGTTACACAGATATTAATATAACTATCCTCATGTTCTATGAAAATATTATTCAAGAAATGAAACATAAATAATTGGTTAATTAATAATTAGAAATATTTGATATATACTACTCTCCACTTTAGATATCTGACGTTACAAAAAAGTTCTTTCTAATCAAGCACAGTGAACATAATTCATGTTAGTTATCCATTAATGAAATATGTTTTTCAGAAAACTTATTTTGGTAAGAAAGTGTTACGAATTATTTTCTTTTTTTAAGTACTATTAAGGATAAAACGTCTAAATACACCAAAAATATAAAATTTTATAACATACCAGTGGTATTTTCGGGGAAGTTAAGACGTAACTAACATATGTACTATGGTACTCGGTAGTCGCAACAATTTTGATGAAACTCGGGAGTTTTTAAATCGGATATTAGACAGCAAAATTTGTGTCACTTAAATACTTCTGAACAAATTTATTTTGAGCATTACAGCAGTCCATTAACAATGGATTATGTTTCTTTTTTAATTATCTGAATTAATAAGAATTTTGAAGGAAATATTCCGGGAAAACAAATATATTTCCTTTATATACATCGTGGTATGATTTTTAACGTTAATAGCTTTTTGGAACTGATCATTTATTTCATATGATATTAGAAGTAATCTGGTCTATGTACAAGTTCATCAATCCGAAAAGTCCTACATAGTAGGCAACTGTTTAGAGGTCTAACCCATTGGTCATTCTAAACTGTTAATATTGATGATATCAATGTACATGAAATTCTCTCTAATTTTTTGAATTTCAATACTATATAAATAATGTAGTATCTTCCACCCTATTTTGAACACAAACTCTTTCATTAAAGTAATTAGATATAAAAATAATGAAATATTTGTGTGTGGAAAAAACTTATAATACTCTATATGTCAAACATTTTTTGCAAGTAATTCTCGTTTTTTTCTTTAATGAAAAATGATTTTTATTTCAGTAATCGAGTGTGCTAAATTGGACGCTCCATTAGGGGGAGTTCTTATTCCTCAGAAATGTGACAATGCATTTGGTACTGAATGCAAAGTGAAATGTAATGAAGGATTTTGTCCCTATTCGTGCAATTTTCCGAGTGATGATTTCCAGGTACTTCCATGGAACCGACTCCCCTTGCAGTCACGAACTTGTTTAGAGACCGGCAAATGGAGTGGAAATGATTTCTTATGCGAAAGTATGTTTCATATTTGTTTGGAAACTATTAATTTTTATACAATGTTTTGGAGAAAATTAATTAATTTGTCACTAAAAAGCAAAACATTTTTTTCTACATTGTTTTAATTATAGGAAATTAAGATTTTTTTCCTCAATATTATTCAAATTTTACTAATTATTCGATTTTTATATTTAATTCAGATACATAATGAGGGAACTGAGAAAAAGAATCTTCACTTTTATAGATTACAGTTGTTAATATCATAACGAATGCTTAAAAATGTTTAAAAAGTGTTAATTTTTAGAATAATTCTTAGTATAAATTGGTTACTATTTTTGTTGGCAGATAAAAGTAGCTGCATAGTTAAGCAAATTCTGAAATCTATATTAATAAGATAAAATATTAACATTTATTACCAGAGTTTGAAACAGCTACAAGTACTTTTGAACTAATTTTGTAAATGATTGACAGCTTTATGACTCTGCAGTGAACTGGGATTTCACAACATCTCAAACATCTCACACATCATGTTAAATAAGATTGACATCTGTTGATTTGGGAATCTTAACATAGTACCTTGATTTTAACAGAAAACATTATTACTGGAGGAACTGACAAAATGTCTTAATTAAAAAAGCCAATTATGAGTTTTATTGGTTAATAGTTTTTAGAAGTGATATTTTCCTGAAATTGGTAGCCATAAATATTCCTAGAAGCATAATATGTTAACTCCATAGCTTTGGCATAAAATTTTATCCTTTCATTAATCATTTTTCCACATATGAAATCCATTTTAATTAATAAGCATTCTTTACAATGATGATTTACATACTCATAAAATTTATATTTGTCCATTGGTTGAACTAAGAACAGAAAATATTTTTAATTCATACAAAAATAAATTATCTTTGGTTTTTTGCTAAAATCAAACTTTTTTTGTTAATAGAAGTAATTAAGGAAGCTTTATATATGTATATCTATCTATCTGTTAATCTGTATTTCTATATATATATATATATATATATATATATATATATATATATATATATATATATATATATATATATTATTTGCTAGTATTTTTTTAAAAAAATGATATTTCATCGACATTTCAATACGTTTAAATACAGTTTATTAATTTACTTAGCTTACAATTGTTTATGATATAAACTATAAAATAGATAAACTTGAAATTTATAACAATATTATTTGTATTAAATTTTTTTGTATTTTTAAGCATTTGTATTAAACTCTGAAATGGTCTTCAATTAGAAATGAGATGTGCTGCGTTAGAGAACCCATTTTATGGGAAGCATAATTGTTCTGGGAGTGACTTTTCATTTGGAACAAAGTGCGCCTTTCAATGTGACCTTGGATACGAATTGAGTGGTTCAGAAATTCGGGAATGCCAATTGAATGGTTCCTGGTCTGGGAATAAAGCCAATTGCTCAGGTAAATGTCTTTTTATAAGAAATACTCACATTTTTCTTAAAAGTATTATTTCAAAGTGCAGTTATCTCAAATATTCTTCTCTTAATTAGACTCATTTTTTGAATCAATAAAATTGGCAATTTTTTAAGTTATGAGAGGTTTATTTAGGAAAGTAATAGTTTTTTCTCTTTAACTGTGTCTTATTTCAATTAAATTTAGGCAGCTTTCGGTGATGTGCTTAAGATCAGAAATGCAAATAATTTTTTAAGTATTTATTTTATTAAGTATGTAATGTGAAATTCAAAATAAATTTTTTTTAGAGGAAGCATTTTTGAGTATTAATATTTTCCTGTTGATTCTAATATTCAATGCTAACTTTTCTTAAACTGTGTGGTAACCAAATAAGTTAAATATCTAGTGAATAGAAATGATTCTTACATACATATGCAAAAAAAAATTTGTACATACATATGCAATAGATATTGAATTGCAGTTTAATATTTTTGAGGTATTGTTATGGTAATATAAAATGTTAGACTTAAACTTTTTACAATAATAATTATTTATATACTCACTAGTAAGAAAATGTAGAAACTTTTTTTCTAATATATTGCATAGAATCAAATTTGTAAGTAAATTTATTTTATGTGTATACATATATATATAGCAGAAACTTTTTTTGTTTCAAAATTAGTTAAGTACTGTGAACCACTGAAACCCAACCAAAATCTTCTTGTCAAGAATAAGAAATGTAGTGAATCAAAAATGCCATACCGTTCTGTCTGTATGTAAGTTGAAAATTTTCCGTGAAATATATTTATA